>JAJMGB010000048.1:0-70298 GCA_030568535.1 Suhomyces anneliseae
CTAGACGCAGCAGAACTAGAAGAGTTGTCAGTACTAGAAGCAGCAGAACTAGAAGAGTTATCAGTACTAGATGCAGCAGAAGTAGAGGATTCATCAGTACTAGATGCAGCAGAACTAGAAGATTGATCAGTACTGGAAGCAGCAGAACTAGACGCAGCAGAACTAGAAGAGTTGTCAGTACTAGAAGCAGCAGAACTAGAAGAGTTATCAGTACTAGATGCAGCAGAAGTAGAGGATTCATCAGTACTAGATGCAGCAGAACTAGAAGACTCATCGCTACTAGAAGCAGCGGTACTAGAGGAGTTATCAGTACTAGATGCGATTGAACTAGAAGAGTTATCAGTACTAGAAGCAGCAGAACTAGAGGAGTCGGTGATAGATGCAGAAACAGAACTAGAACTAGAACTGGATGGAGCAGCCGAGCTAGATGAGATGGCCGAGCTGGAGCTGGCTGGATCGTTACCTGGTGGAGGTGGGAATGTTGGGTCACAAGGTTGGCAACTATCTGGAATACTACCATCAGGTGGTGGGAGTGTATAAGTGACACCACCACTAGGAATTGCATCAATACCATCACCGAAAATACCATCAACAACCTTGAATCCATTTGGATCATATCCAGTACCAATGTCGAAGTACTGCAGAAGAACAAGAGAGGTCAACTTCAAGATACCTGTGGTTGGGTTATATGTGAATGGCTTGGTACCAAGGATAGTGGATGGGTTAAGAGGAGTAGTCAAACTGATAATATTACCATTTCCGAAACCCCTGACACGGAATGTTTGTGGGGTACTAATACCTTCAACCTTAAGAGAAGAAGAAGGAGTTTCCAAGAAAATTGTTTGAGTTTTGGAAAACGACAAAAGAGCATTGGAGATATAGACATTGGAGTCCACACCAGCATTTATACAACCAGAACCCTTGACGGTGGTAGTTTGTTGGTAGGCTTGGTTGTAAAGACAGACAGCACCTTCGTTGGTAATGGTACCAGCTATAGCACCAAGGTTAACAATACCCTGGGATCTCTGATTTTGACGGATAACAAGAAGACCGTTGTTAGTCCAACTAAGAGAGGTAATGGACATTATTGGAATACCAAGGGTTCCGTCACCACCCATGTACATCTTACCATTGTTAAGAAAGGAAGCACCAAGCAAGCTGAATGATGGAGTGGTCACAGAGTTCAAAGAATTAAATTCAATGATACCATCATTGTTAATACTGTTAATAACACCAGCAAGATTGACGGTCAAACCGACTAGAAAGTCTGGAGTGGAGGAAATATAGAATCCAGCCCCTGGACCAACATCAAGGGAACCAGCAAAAGCAGTGACTGCGTTATTAATGATCGACCAGTATACATTTGGTTCTATTTCTATAGTACCAATTCCTATAGAAATAGCACCCTTGTCAATTTGGTTTTCAGACACAGTCCTAGCAGCAACAGCATTTACCAGGAGTGCGGCAACTATAAGTTTACCAAACCACATCTTGGTTGTATTAAATGTATTGTAGAATAAGCTATTTGATCTAAAGAATAAGGTAATTCTAGCAGGATCTTTTGATGAATATATATAGTCATATTTAAATTTAGTTCTAGACTGAATCTCCTATAAAGTAAGCTAGCTGGTGGCATGACTCTTGCAACTGTCGACACGGAATAGAGTCTGGGCGTCTTACTTCTGTGCAAAAAAAATACGGTTCCCAATTCTTTTGCAACCTTCTACCCGATTTCAGGTGAAAATAGACTTGCGTTATTTTTTAATACTGTGCATCGAACAAAGTGTCATCAAGTGCGCGAAGCGCATTTAAATGGTTCTATTGGCAGATTTACGAGTGATGCCATCGCCACGGTTAAAACTCAACTTCAATAGATAGCCTTAGTTAGAAGGAGTTGAATATCCATTTTCTATAGAATCCTATGTTGCTATGATGAATGCTTCTTTTATTCTACCTTGTTTACTCAACAACTACTGATGAAATTTAACCGAATTATATAGTTAACCCTGAATCTCTATTTAATAGAAAAAATATGATATTTTCCTCAAATTACATCAAGATGGATTCTTTTTCTTCTAGTTTCGGTTTCTCCCGCCTCTTCCCCGTAGAAAATATACTTCGACCAGGGATCGGCGCAGAGAAGGCAATTGCGCGCAAAATATTTTTATGCTCTGATAGGCCCAACTTCATCAAGTATCCCCATAATTACCCTTATTTTTGAATTCACCTACTAACTGGCCTCATGTGAAACAAATTATTGGTCTCAGTTTTCGCGACTAAAGATTACACGGTTCGTCTATGTATCAAAGAGATTATCTGTTCGTCTGTTTGTCACTCTATCCGATTGTCCGAATGTGTGTCTCGTTTTGTGTGTGTAGGTGTGTGTATGTGTGTCTGTCTGTCTGTCTAATGGTCTGACTGGCTCTTTGTCTGTCTGTCTGCCTGCCTGTACTTTTGTCTGTCTGTCTGCCTATTGGTGTTTTTGTCTGTATTCTCACAATTTTTGAAACTATTGCACTATGGGTTTTGACACAACTGGTAAATCTATCGCTTGTGAGTATTGCGGTATGGGTTTTGACAGTTTGTAGATCTATCGAACTAAAGCCGCATGGGAACAGTAACGGGGTTAGATACAATTCCTTTGGTTCTCTTGGCATGAAATAAAGATCTTAAGCCAACAATTCGCTACCAGCTAAGGAAAAACATTTCTTTTTCAATTACTCCACCTATCGTCCCCACTGACTAAATTTTCATCAACAATCTTCTCTTTCGCTCAATTACTGTCACATTAAATCTAAATCTATAATTAAAACTCTATTTGAATTTGTAGTAGCACATGCTATTGCTGAAATTTCTTCACGAAGAAAGAGCACAAGCCTAATTCTAGATTGGCTGACACCAAATAAATTTTTTCAACTTTACTTAGTTTTAAACTCTAGTGCAAAAGAAAACTGACAAGTATAGCCTTGAGCTTAAGAAAGGTGGTGTGACATAAGGACTAGAACTATGTATCCTGGTCAAACCCAAAAAAATACTCGGATATAGAATTCGCCAAACTATAAACTGACTAGATTTTCAAAAATACGAGGTAGACTACTAAATCCGCTCAATTGAATTACCCCGGATACATGCTAGTCTACTGGTTTTAAAATGCAATTTTTGGCACCGCGGGGCGTGTACAGTTATTTAATAGATATAGGCTTGAGCCCACGACCAGTTCAACAATAACCTTAAACTACAATTCACGACTATAGTAATTTTGAATAAAGATCCAGTAAAGACAGGCTTTTACTCGTTTATCTGGAGAACAATAGAAGTTGTATTTCTAGAACATTGAGCAATTTCTCACAAGAAATGCAACCTGGTCTATAGGGTGGTTTCGGCCGTAATACCGCGAATGGTTTAACACTACACCCTAAGCCTTTGGCGCACCACCTAAGAGATGTACAATTAATATAATTGGCCCATTAGACACATATTCACATATTTTCCTATAACATACTCTTGGCCAGACCAATTGCTTCAACATGGAATTCTATATATGTACGGAATACCATTAACTGTTCGTAAATATATTTTAAATCTTTGCTTCGTCTTGATTTTTAATTTAATGTACAATTGGGAACAATAGGTTAAGGATTTTATGTAAGTTTTTTTGAGATAATAATGCCTTCAGATATAAGTCTGCATAAAACGTGGAGATTCTATAAAATTTACCCTTGGGCTCTTATGGATTTCCCGTTTATCTCCCCGAAATATCTATACCTAGAAAATTAATCTAAAATAATGACCATTCGACCAGCCCAACAGATAGAAATAATACGACAAAGCTATACGATAAAATTGCAAGAAATTAATATTGTTTAATTATCCAAAGGATTTTTGTATCAAAACATTTTCCCCCCAAAATTGACCACCATATCAATTTTTTGCCTTTTTTTTATCTTGATAATTATCCCAAAAATTCTATACTTGTTCTTCAAGATTAATCATAGTTACCAATTTATCTCTTGCACAAGAAAAAGAGGTCTTTAAGCAAATAAGAAGTTTGAAAGTGGTAACAATTATTTCTATATTTTTAGGTTCATTCCTTGTAGACAATAATGTAAGAGCGATATTTCTGAATTTATATTAACCTACAACACTATCAAGTAATATAAAGATGTGGCTTGATAAATTTCTTCGGAAGAGTCCATTGTTTTAAGGTGGTGTTCAAATTTAAACATCCTGGTTGGCTAAACCATTATTCTCAAATTTTAAAAAAAATGTCAAAAATATGAAAAAGTATACAAATTAATACTAAAATTCACAACATCAAATAAAAGTATCATAATAAGTCATCTTAATAATTAGTCCAATAAAAACTTCTATTATAATACCATTTCTTCATAATGACTTTACTCATCTTCAGTTCTTATATTTCTTGTTGGGAAATTTTACCAAATTATCTATTTTACGGTGATATAAACAAGAGACCAAAAACATAGTCATATTATTAACATTACTAAAATTTAATAAGACTATAAAGGGGGAAGGTTTGTGTGGTTTATCATATAAGTATTTCGATACCCACAGTTTTATGAATTAACTTAAGTTAGATAATATAATTCTCGACCGATTTCCATAAATGAGGAGTAAAAATTAAAGTAACAGAAGAAGGACAACCAAATCGCTAGATTCAAAGGTAATATAATGATATAAGCTTACGACCTCTGATTTCAAGCCGTACCAGATTATTCAATATATCCAAAGAGCTCGTAAATTAAGCTTGAGCCTCAGTTACACCATATAATTACGTATTGCATACAGATCACCAATGTCACAGTGTGGCATCTATAAGTGCACCATAAAATTTGTTGATAATTGGACAACCAATATAATTTTATTCATTATCGGAATTGTCCGAAATTAGTCCCCAAAGTCAAAACTGTGGATATGAACCAACAAAGTATAAATATAATGATAAGATGGTGAAGCCTATCTTCTGGTAACCTAAAGATGTCAAAAGATATAGAAAAGGGAGAAGCAGTGTTGACCTTACAACAAGTCGATTCACTTGTTAAGGATGATATTTTAGGAAAGGTATTGAGCCCTTCTGGAAAACCGATCGAGCTCTCTGATGCAGATGAAGCTTTGGAATTTGTCCTAGACCATGATGGAGTCACAAGTGAAATTGATCTCGATAGAGATAAGAAGCTAGTACGCAAAATTGACTTGTATCTCATGCCCATTATGTGTTTATTATATTGTTTTCAGTTTATGGATAAGCTTTCCAATTCTTACGCATCTATATTGGGTTTGAGACAAGAGTTACATATGGTAGGTGACCAATATTCTTGGACTGGCTCTGCATTTTATCTCGGTTACTTATTTTTTGAATATCCTGCTGTCAGATTGTTGCAAAAATTTCCAGTTGCGAAAACAGTGTCAGTATTTGTGATTCTCTGGGGTGTAATCTTATGCCTTCATTCTGTTCCAAAATATGCTGGTTTTGTTGCATTGAGAACAATACTTGGTATGCTTGAGGCTAGTATCACACCAGCTTTCGTGATTATAACTGGACAATACTATAGGAAGGAAGAGACGTTTTTCAGGACTGCATTGTGGTTTTCATCCAATGGTCTTGGAATTATCTTAGGAAGTGGAATTGCTTATGGTATCCTTGAGCATCAACATAGTTATTCTATCGAAGCTTGGAAACTTGTTTTTATTATTACTGGTGTATTGACAATATTTCTTGGGATTGTCATTCTAGTTCACGTTCCTGATTCCCCAACAAAAGCATGGTTTCTCTCAGAAGAAGAAAAGATCTTGGTTGTGGAGAGAATACGAGCAAACCAACAAGGATTTGGAAACAAACATTTTAAGTGGGATCAGTTCAAAGAAGCTCTTTTGGACGTTAAGACTTGGTTATTCTTCTTCTTTGCTTTGACTGGTAATGTTCCAAACGGTGGACTTACAAATTTTACAAGTATTTTATTATCAGAAGGCTTCGGGTATTCTGTGAAAAAGACGCTTCTTATGCAAATGCCAAATGGGGCTATCGAATTTGTCGGATGTTCATTGTTTGCATACTTCTCAAGGTATATTAAATCAAGAATGTTTTGGGCTCTAGTAGCACAAGCACTTGGTTTAGTGGGTCAACTTATGTTGGCATTCTCAAAGAACAGTACAGTGGAATATGCAGGCTACTGTATCAATGGTGTAGCCCCAGTGGCTTTTATTTGTATCCTTTCCAGTATAGCAAGTAACGTCGCTGGGCACACCAAGAAAACAACCGTGAATGCTATTCTTTTAATTGGATATTGCGTGGGTAATTTAATTGGGCCTCAGACATTTAAAACAAGTGAAGCACCGCATTTTAATACCGCTAAAATTTGTATCGCTGTATTTATGGCTGTTTCCTCAGTCTTGTTAGTATTCATTACATTCACCTACTGGTATGAAAATAAATTGAAGGATAAGAAAGCTATTAATGAGGAGCTGCTTCAAGAGATTAAGAATATTGAATTTGCTGATTTGACTGATAAACAGAATCCTTACTTCAGATATTCAATATGAGCGAGGTTAGTGTTTTTGCATGTGCTTTTTTTTTTTTTTTTTTTGCAATAATTAAACGATCTTTTCATTACTATCGTAAATTTAGACCATAAAGTTGGTTTGCAATCAGTAGACGAAACATCATATGGAATGTAAATAATTAAACTGTTTTAAAAGTACCCCTACGAGACGATGTTTTATGTTTGAAAAATCTTATACTTTAGATTTCGCTCTCTTTTGCTAACCCACAGAACTTATGGCACATTAGATAAGGTACTACGCTATCCAATAATTCAAACCCCATGAATGTTACATAATTCGCAACTGTAATTGTACCCTTTGAAAAAAAAAATTCATGAGGAGCAATTGGGGCAAAAGTGAAAAAAAAAAAGAAAGAAAGATCTTAGCAATCCCAAACATACTTGTAGAACATTCTATGACCTGATCTCAATGCTCAGCTCGTGGCAAATTGGGCTAATCGTTATTGTGGATCAAATGTCTCAGTTTATGTTACATTTTGGTTTCTCTACACTTCCATAGTGAACGAACATGACGGCTTACGTGTCGGTGCTGCAGAGTAAAATTAGCGAAATTTTTAAGAGCTCAAAAAGAAAAGAATGACCTATAGTAGAGATGAGACGTACCTCCACTCAGATCTCCACCCAATCCTCCACCGTAGTATACACCATTTCCGGGTGGAGATTGGATTGCAAGATTAAATGATAAAGAGCGATTCGGAGTTAGAACAAGTTGAAAAAAAAAATATGTCAGTCTAAAGAAGTAACATTTTACCTTGAACAATGAAGTCTCTTCGAATTGGTAACACTAGACATAACCAATTGACCCCAAAATGGTCTTAATATGGTACTTCTAAGCGTCGTTATATGCCAAGCAGTCCCCGGAAAAATGTTGCTCCAGACCGATGTACCGAACGGAAAAAAAAAAAAAAAAAAGAAAGAAAAAAAGCATCTCACGTTGGCACCTGTCACACCCGTTAATGCCGAGTTTTAGGTCTTCGAATCTCCGAACAGATGAGCTTAAGTGTCAAAATGAATCAACGGAGTTTGGTTATCATAGTAATGATCACATCCAATGGGGTTTAAATTAGAATAGAATTGAACAGCGAATCCAATTCTCGGGTAAATTTCAAGTTTTAGCACCATCGGCCTTTGTTCCAAACTTTAAAACGAGCAATTGCACTCATCTAACGGTTTTTTTTTGCTTTTGTGAATCGTTGCAAATTATGATTTCTAATCAGCATGAGGTCCTTTCGCACCGAAAACGGCAACGATTTACCAGGCCCATGGGCATTGGCTTCGATATATAAATTCAGGGTATCATCTCCTAAAATTTAAATATTTCATCAATTAATTAGATAATTATAATGTCAGTTGTACCAGAAAAATTCAAGGGTTTCGGTGTTGATTCCGCCGAAAACTGGAACAAACCAAAGTTAGTCGAATACGAACACAAGCAAATTAACCCACACGATGTTGTTTTAAAGAACATTGCTTGTGGTCTTTGTGGTACTGATGTTCACACTTTACAAGGTAACTGGAGTCCATTGCAAAGAAAGGATGCTGTTGTCGGTCACGAAATCATTGGTCATGTTGTTCAAGTTGGTGAAAAGGTTACCAACGTCAAGATTGGTCAAAGAGTTGGTATTGGTGCTTGTTCCAGTGCTTGCAGAGAATGTGCCCGTTGTAAATCTAACAACGAACAATACTGTGCCAAGAGTGCCGGTACTTACAACAGTGTTGATGTCCGTTCTAACAATTACATCACTCAAGGTGGTTACGCTTCTCACTCTATTGCTGATGAACAATTCGTTTTCCCAATCCCAGACAACATTGAAACCAACCATGCTGCTCCATTGATGTGTGCTGGTTTAACTGTCTACTCTCCATTAGTCAGAAACCTTGGTAAGAACGCCACTGGTAAGACCGTTGGTATCATTGGTATTGGTGGTTTAGGTCACTTAGCCATTCAATTCGCCAATGCTATGGGTGCTAAGGTTGTTACTTTCTCTAGAACTTCTTCTAAGGCTAAGGAAGCTAAGCAAATGGGTGCTCACGATTTCATTGCTACCATTGAAGAAAAGGACTGGGCCAAGAACTACGCTGATTCTTTCGACCTTATCTTAAACTGTGCTTCCGGTGTTGACGGTATGGCTTTAGCTGATTACTTGAGTGTCTTAAAGGTTGATGCCAAGTTCATCTCTGTTGGTTTACCACCAATCAAGGACACTTTCGAAGTCTCTCCATTCTCTTTCCTCAGAAATGGTGGTGCTTTCGGTTCCTCTTTATTAGGTTCTAAGGAAGAAGCCTTGGAAATGTTGCAATTGGCCGGTGAAAAGGGTGTTAAGCCATGGGTTGAAGAAATCCAAATCTCCGAAGAAGGTTGTAGCGAAGGTTTAAACAGATGTGAAGAAGGTGATGTCAGATACAGATTCGTCTTCACTGGTTACGACAAGGCTTTCGGTAACTAAGCATATCAAAACAACAAAAACAAACAAATAGACACATAGACAGATAGATTACCATAGTGATCTTATGGGACCAAACTCATTTATAGAAATAGACACGATCACAATTAACTTATTTGTAAAGAAACAGCTCCAGTATTGAATGAACATTAAATAAAATTTCGCAGCATTTGGGAACCCTAGTGTTATATATAGGATAACCACAAAGGTGATAATCGAGAGACCCACACAAAAAATTAGCCTAGTTATTGTTCCTGGGAACCGTATAGCCTCGATATAAAAGGACTATTATATGAAGTACAAGGTCACACGCACCTTGGTGTCAAATAGCCCCATAGTAAATGCTTTAACAACTCCATATAGCCCCTACTGTAGAAGATATAAGTGCCAGTTGAAACGGAATCACCGGTATTTAGCGACGTATCGCTTACTCTGTGTCTCTGGACCATAATCAGCTACTTTGCTAGTACTATAGTCTCACCCCAGTGCCACTTTTGGTGGTACCTGTTCGCATCCACCCAAAGTCCGATGTCTCTAGTAAGACATTGTTCGTGGGGACTTTGGTGCGACTAAAAGTTCATCAAATCCACTGATGATCTACAGCAATGGTACACTTGGGGAATAAGATATTCAGAGGAAAGAAGGAGCAAGAGGCCTACGATAGGACGTTTGCTGGCAGATACCAGAAGCGTCTTAAGGGAAACCACTTCTTGTACTTTGGTTTACCGTTCCTTATGTCGATTGTGGCAGGATCCATTTATCTCCAAAAATTCACCAGTGTCAAGTGGGAGAAGTATGATGAGAAGTATAGACAGCTTGGAGAAGAAGAGATGTTGAGTATGATTGAGAACAAGAGACCGGTGGACAAGAAGAACGATTACTACAGATTGCAAGGGTTGTTGAATGATCACTTGGAAAAGGAAGTTAGCTCAAACGATGACTATGAAATTGTCAGAGTCAAGAGAAAGAAGGAAGATGAACCTGTCTGGTAAAGAGGCAAGGAGCCTAATGATCCAAGAGATAACACAAGAGAGAATGTGTTATGAATCATATATTGACACGTTTGGGATACAAGCACCAAGTGGTTTGATACTCGTCACTAATCCACAAACCACACTCCTTCAGGAAAAAAAATCGTCACACAGAAGCTTAAATTCCACGAATATGTATATAGAAGACCAGAATGTTGGTAAAATGGGTACATACTATGAATATAATTAATGAGATATGTTAGGAATGCAAATTAGTAGGATAACCTGACCAGATATCAGGTTTGGGCCACCTAATCGCACCTTTGTAAGACAAACAAGATTTATCAAGAACATATTTCAATTAAATTGGCGAAATATCCATTTATTAGAAACCTATGGGTATTTTCATCACCGTTGGAAGTTGTTTCGACTACATAAATAGTGTTCATATCGTTGTCGTAATAAATGTTTCTTGTTCGCATAGCTGTACAGATTTATATTGAGCAAGAAGGAAATTTTTAGCATTAATCATCATAAATTAAAGTTTCCTGAGGATATAAGTACTACAAGGAGTGAAATACGTATTAATATCAAACCATATGATCTTGTGCATAATTCTGAAGTTTTGTCAAAATTCTGAAAAATTAGACTTATAACCATAAGTGGAAACTCCTATGATGAGAAGAGATTATAAAGACAAAGCAATTAAATTTGTTTTCAGAACCATAAAAATCCTTTCAAACGATATCCAGAGGGTTCACATCAATCCAGAAATTGTCTACATTGAATCCGTATACTTATTGTGGACTGTATTAAGCAATTTTCACCACATTAGTTGCACTCAAGGCAGATATACAGCTATGTGTATTACCCAAATGGTCACAGAGTAGTCACCAGACCCTTCAATATACGACAGGATTCTGCACCCCAAGCACATCAGCGAAGTCCTCAAACAGGAATATTTCAGAACTGCAAATCTTGCTATCCCACGAGCCCCAAGCTCTATAGATAACAACCAAATCTAGACAAATTAATAGACTCATGAGACACCACCAATGTTCATTAAATACAGGAATAACTACAATTCATATCCACTTAATTCGACAACTCAACTGTTCATGAGCAGCAATCGGATACTCCACCAGAAACAGTCTTATGGCCAGACAAAGGGTCAGAAACACTTACTACTTTATACATTTGTGCGAGCACTAATAGTTTCACGTATTGTCTCCAGAATACCGTAGACAATACAATATGAGAACCAAGAGCATAGTCGTTTGAGACACCCAAACAGCCCTTTGTCCGAAGTAAAGACGACTTAACCTATAGTAGCCAAGTATTTGTTCAGCCTTCACCTATACAGTTTATTCTTTTTATAAGGTACTTCAAGTAGTGCAAAGACGAAAGCGTAGAGGAAACTACTAATTCCAGCATATAGAATCTAAGTAAGGCAAAAAAATAATTAGTAGCAGCAAGGAACAAAACGTTGCAATAACTAAACCACTTTGTACCACCACTTAAATTCCAATTTAGATGAACTGGATCCCGCCCACAGACCAGAGACTTTTCCAACGGCCACACTGGTAAGTGGGCTTCATAACCTTTAGGAGATCTCACGTGACGGTAATGTTATTAATGAAATCAATTAGTATAGGAGGAAGGGAATGAGTACAGGGATCATAACGGGAGTTGCCGTGGCGGTAGTTTATCAGAAGAGTCGATTAACCTATTGAACAATTGATCATGAGAGCAATCATTAGCGAGAAGATTAGTTTGCGTTATTAGCGAAATATTTACGTCACTGAATCTCACATGACCTGGCGGTGGGGTGGGTGTGGGGGTGAATTTGAGGGAGGGAGGGAGAGAGAGAGAGGGTGGTGGGGGTGTGAAACCGTAATTGTGTGGAGGGCAAGTATGCAGGCTTAGGTCGGAAAGAAAGAAGGAGAAAGAGAGAGAGACTAAGAGCGAAACAGCGAAAGAGCGAAATAGCGAGAGGAGGCAAAGGAGGGGCAAAGAATGGGGGTGAGCGGAACTAAAATATTTTGCACCCTTTGGCGGATTACACCCCAACCCTCGGTTTTGCCGCGCCTAAAACCAAACCAAAACAAACAATTTAGGGGGTGCAAAACCACCTGGTCTCATATTAACCCTAATTAGGAAGGATGGGGTGCTGACCCGGCGCATTCTCATATCACCGATTTTCACCACTAGAATCTGACATCGGAAATCTGGCAGGTGCAACTATAGTGCAGCGTAAAATGCAAGGTCTGGACACACTGCACCCGAAGCCACCAATCATAGCCCCCACTACTGATTCTATACATTACTTCACAACTAACACCACCAGGGAATAGCAGTGTCCAGCTAGATCACCACCCCTTCGTCTTCGTATATATGATAGATACCGCACGCTAATTACATGTACATGACAGATCAAGATCTATGGAATAGATAAGTGGTGGCTAGAAAATGAACCCATTTTTTCCCTTACCATAAATAGATAACAGGATAAATTAATTACCAAAGTAGATAAACTGGATATGCTGGATATGCTGGATATGCTGGATAACTGCACAATTAAAAATCATCCAGGATCTAGTAATAAAATAGGAATTAGGGAATGACTCAATAATCCAATAATCCCCCAGTAACATGATTTTTAACACCCGATTTTTTAAACAATTCAGCTTAAATCCATGAATTTTTTTTTTGCACCCCCTGTTTCTAATGCTCTTGCTCCACTTCACACCCGCTCCCCACTAAAAATAAAGCGAGAGAGAGTGAGAAATATACAGAGATTTTTTTTTTTTTTTTTTTTCATTTGTTCTTTATACTTCATCGCTATTCTTACGTAACCGAGCTGCCCCACGCTGTTCCAGTGTCCGAGCCCCTTTAAAACCAGGAAAAAAAGGCCAACGACAAAAAAAAACAAAAAGTGCGTTGAAAATCAATTTCTTCCTCACTTTCAAAAGAATCGACATCCTCCAGGAATTTTTAATTTTAAAAATTAAAAAAAATTGTTCCTATTCTTTTTCCTTCTCCCCCACTATCAAAACTTTTTTATCCCCCACCACACACTTTAAAATACTCAATTCATCAATCAAAGAGGATTCATTATCATATTTCACCCTCCTCGTGCCAACACCCACCCCCTCAAAAGCTTTTGATTAGATTGTAATTTTTTCCACCTTTTTTTTATTTAAAGAAACGAAAGAAAAGAGAATAGAAAAGATCAAAAAGATCCCCTACCCAAAGATCCTAAAGATATACCAAAAAAAGATAGAAAACCTTCACCCCCTCGACCGTTTTTCTTCTTCTTGTTTTTTTTCTTGCCTTTTTTTAAAACCTTCACTTTCCTTTTGAATCGTCGTCTTTGTCGTCGTAAATTATCAACTAGATAACAACAAAAAAGAGTATCTTTTTTAAAAAAAACAACAACAACCAAAAAACCGTCGCCTTTCATGACTGTCTATACTACCAATTCTGCCGTGGCTCAACAACAACAAGCCCAGCAGGTTCAAGCCCAACAGGCTCAACAGCAGCAGGCTCAACAACAACAGGCACAAGTCCAACAAGCGGCTGTCCAACAAAGACAACAACATCAACAAAGATTGAACGAGCTTTTGGAAGCCGTCAAGCAAGAGTTTGATTATGCTCTCAATGAAGCATCTTCATTCAAACAAGTCAAAGAAGACTATGATTTGAAATACAATCAACAAACCGCCGAAATGCAACAAATCAGACAAACCGTTTACGAATTGGAAATGGCCCACAGAAAGATCAAAGAAGCCTATGAAGAAGAGATCTTGAGATTGAAAACTGAATTGGAAAACAGAGACAGACAAGCTCAAATCCATCAACAACAAGCGGTTCATCAACAACAAGCCGCCCACCAACAACAAGCCGTCCAACAACAAAAGCCTAACGGCCAACACTTACCTTACGGTGGCTACCAACAACAACAACAGCAACAACAACAGCAACAACAGCAACAGCAACAACAACAAGCCCAAGCATCTTTACAACCTGTGGAGTCTCAAGCCCCTGGATTACCACATCCAATCAAGCAATCTCCTCCTACTCAAGAAGCCAAGCCAGTTACTGAATCTAACCCAGCTAGCGCTCCAGCTGCTCCAGCTGCCGCTGCTGTTCCTCCAACTACTAGTGCTGCTGCTGCCGCCACTGCTGCTGCTACCGCTGCCACTGAAGCTGGTAAGGATGTTACTCCAGCCACTAACGGCTCTACTGGTGCTGCCCCAGCCGGTACTGTTCCAGCTCAAGAATTCTCCACCGCTTTAACTGTCATTGACAAGAACCAATATATCGTCAACCCAGCTGATAAGGCTTTACACGTTAAAGAAATCCCTCCTTTCTTATCTGATTTGGATGTTTCTAAGGCTAACCCAGATTTCAAGAAGCAAAAATTGGACTACTACGTTCTCTACAACCCTGCCTTCAAGCGTGACTTGGATGTTGAATTGATCCACTCCTTAGATCACTCTTCTGTTGTCTGTTGTGTTCGTTTCTCCAAGGATGGTAAGTTTATCGCTACTGGTTGTAACAAGACTACTCAAGTTTTCAATGTTGAAACTGGTGAATTAGTTGCTAAACTTATTGATGATAACAACTCTACTGATGCTTCTGCCAAGGCTGGTGCCACCAATGGTGATGCCAAGAACGGTGAAGCTGGTGATGGTCAAGCTGCTGCTGCTGCTGCCGCCGCCGCTGCCGCTGCCAACGGTGATTTATACATCAGATCTGTCTGTTTCTCTCCGGATGGTAAGGTTTTAGCCACCGGTGCTGAAGATAAATTAATCAGAATTTGGGATTTACAAACCAAGAGAATTATCAAGATTTTAAGAGGACATGAACAAGATATTTACTCCTTAGATTTCTTCCCTGATGGTAACAGATTAGTTTCTGGTTCTGGTGATCGTACCGTTAGAATCTGGGATTTAAGAACTTCTCAATGTTCTTTAACTCTTTCTATTGAAGATGGTGTTACTACTGTTGCTGTTTCTCCAGATGGTAGTTTGATCGCTGCTGGTTCTCTTGATAGAACTGTCAGAGTTTGGGATTCTACTACTGGTTTCCTTGTTGAAAGATTAGATTCTGGTAACGAAAATGGTAACGGTCATGGTGATTCTGTCTACTCTGTTGCTTTCACCATTGATGGTAAGCAAATTGCTTCTGGATCTCTTGATAGAACCGTTAAATTATGGAACCTTGAAGGTAAACAAGATCCTCACAACCCTCATGGAGTTTCTGGTCATGGTAAGAAATCTAGCTGTGAAGTTACTTACGTGGGTCATAAAGATTTTGTGTTATCTGTATGCTCTACTCCAAAGAACGAATATATTCTTTCTGGTTCTAAGGATCGTGGTGTTATCTTCTGGGATCAACTTTCTGGTAACCCATTATTAATGTTACAAGGTCACCGTAACTCGGTTATTTCCGTTGCTGTTTCCTTGAACTCTCAAGGTACCGAAGGTATTTTCGCCACTGGTTCTGGTGATTGTAAGGCAAGATTATGGAAATGGACCAGAAAAGCATAGACTGACTGACTGACATAATTAATTAATAATTCTGTACCATTGCCTCCACCTTCGCCCCCACTCCTCCTCCTCATCCTCCTCCCCACGTCGTCAAAAGAAAAAAAAACCTTAAATCCAAAAAAAGTAAAGAAAGTTTTGTTACTTCTTTAATTAGATGATTTTAACTCAATCAAGAACTTTACTTCCTGCCAACCACCAACCAAACTTTCACCTCCAACCTTCTCCCCCCAAATTTTCACCCTTTTAAAAGCTTCCTTAATGTACGGAAAATAGTACAAAAAATCGAGCTTTGGTTACGTAAGCAACATTTGCTGCCTACAATAACCTCCCCCTACACACCGGGCCTTTGTGAACGACCGTGTTTTCTTTATGTATGTAATAGTATTTAGTTGTGATAAATGTAGATTAATAATCACGTGATCAATCCGATACGACGTAAACGGCTGGCACTTACACTTGCACTTGCAACTCGCACATACATAAACGGGCATATTAAATTTATCGCGTCGCAAGGCGTGTGCCCACCATTTATCAACATCTTTTACGACACTTACACCCATTCGTTTACCGCCAACGATGTCGATCTTTTCTGCCACCTGCACTGCTCCAGTCAACATTGCTGTATGTTCTAAGTGTCATAATGTTCCAAGATGTTCCACGATGTTCCACGAGCTTCCAGGAACTTTTTCAAAAACCTCCAATACTAACTTTTTAGACCCTTAAGTATTGGGGTAAAAGAGACAAGGCTTTGAACTTGCCAACCAACTCTTCTATCTCGGTTACTTTATCCCAAGATGATTTAAGAACTTTAACTTCGGCTGCAGCTTCCCCAGACTTCAAGCAAGACCGATTGTGGCTTAATGGTAAATTGGAATCTTTAGAATCTCCAAGAACCAAGGCTTGTATTGCTGATTTAAGATCTTTAAGAAAGGCCAAGGAAGCCCAAGATGGATCCCTCCCAAAATTGTCTGAATACAACTTGCATATTGTTTCTGAAAACAACTTCCCAACTGCTGCTGGTTTAGCATCTTCAGCTGCTGGTTTTGCTGCTTTGGTTAGTGCTATTGCTGCTTTATACGAATTGCTGCAAGATATGTCTGAATTATCCAAGATCGCTAGAAAGGGTTCTGGTTCTGCATGTAGATCCTTGTTTGGAGGATTTGTGGCTTGGGAAATGGGTGATTTAGAAAATGGTGAAGATTCTAAGGCCGTTGAAGTTGCTCCATTATCTCACTGGCCATCTATGAAGGCTGCTATTTTAGTGGTTAGTGATGACAAAAAGGATACTCCATCTACCACTGGTATGCAAAGTACCGTGGCTACTTCTGATTTGTTCCAATACAGAATTAAGGAAGTTGTTCCAAAGCGTTTTGAAGAAATGAAGAAGGCCATTTTAGCCAAGGATTTCGAAACTTTTGGTGAATTAACCATGAAGGATTCTAACTCTTTCCATGCTGTTTGTTTGGATTCTTACCCACCAATTTTCTACTTGAACGATACTTCTAAGAAGATCATGAAGTTGATCCACAAGTTGAACGAATTAGAAGGTAAGATCATTGCTGCTTACACTTTCGATGCTGGTCCAAATGCTGTCATTTACTACGATCAATCCAATGAAGCCAAGGTCTTAGGTTTGATCCACAAGCATTTCGGTCAAGTTCAAGGTTGGGAAAACAAGGACGTTTCTGCTTTAGACAAGTCTATTGAAATCGAAGGTGTTGACTCTGAAATCCACAAGGGTGTTTCCAAGATTATCTTGACTAGCATTGGTGAAGGACCACAAGAGTCTGACCTCACTTTGATTAACGAACAAGGTTTACCAAAGTAATTGAACTCAAAAACCAAATTTTAAAAAGGTTATAAAGAATATAATTCAATATAAAATAAAATAATAATTTTGATTAATATTATTGGCACATAGATGAGATTATCTCAATACACTTTTCTTCTAGTTGACTAATATATTATTGGTATACAGAGAGGTATAATAATTTTAAACAATACATAAATAAAACGAACAAGTCCTTGTAGTTCTATAAGTAAATTTTAATGGTATATTGAATGTGAAAAGTTTATGGGGGGTGAATGAACCAATGCGTTCGTTTAATCATCATCAGGACATCCAGCAGAGCTTTGGTTACGTTTCCATTCCAATAAAGGAGATAATTCTTCAATCTTACCTGATTTATGTTGAATAAATGAATGTTCAAGTAATTCATCAGTAGAAGCTCTATAACGAACATCAACACAAAGACAAATAGACAAGAATTTTTTAATAGAATTAGAAAGAATTTCTGGCTTCTTTAACTTAGGAGTACCATTAGTAGCAATTAAGTAAAGAGCCTTCAAAGGTTCTTCATTAAGGTAAGGAGGTTCACCTTCAATCATTTCAATGGTCATAATACCAAGAGACCAAACATCCACTTTTTCATCATATTCTTTTTGTTTAACCACTTCTGGAGCCATCCAATATGGAGTACCCACCATAGTAGCTCTTTTATTTCTTTGATCAGTAAGTTTAGCACAAAATCCAAAATCAGTAATTTTAACATTACCTTTAGCATCTAATAAAACATTATCAGATTTAATATCACGATGAATAATGTGTTTTTTATGCAAATGTTGTAAACCCTTTAAGGTTTCAAAACAAATAGTAGCAATTTGTCTTTCACTTAATTTGAAGTCATTATTTTCAATAATTTCAGTTAATGAACCACCTTCCATATATTCCATAATAACCCATAAATCTGAATTTCCTCTTAAATAAGAATCTAAGAAATTAACAATATTTTTATGTTGGGAATCTTTCATAACCAAAATTTCATTAATAATTAATTCTTTTCTTGGTTGAACATTAAGATCCATTTGTTTAATGGCAACCTTATGATCTTTTTCTTGTAACAGTTCGGCCAAATAAACAGCACCAGAAGCACCTTGACCAGCCTTTTCAATGATCTTGAAAAGTGGAGTTGGATCATTATTGTTGACCACAGTCTTCAATTTAGCAATCACTTGCATATCATTCAACTTTTCTCTTTCCTTCTTCAATTGTTTGGCAGATTTAACTGGAGTAGGACCCAATGGTGCTTGTTTAACACCATCTTTAGATTCCTTTGGACGTGGTTGAAGTGGTTTGATAGGAGCATCAGCAGCAGCAGCACCGTTAGATGATGATGATGGTGCAGAAGCCTTGTTGGCAAGATTGAGAGGTTTGATATTGATTCCAGCCTTTGGACCAGATGGTTGGTGGTCTTGCTTGTATTGTTGTTGCTGTTGATGGTGTTGATGTTGTTGTTGCTGTTGGTGAATTTGTTGTTGTTGTTGTTGGTGGTGTTGTGGTTGATGATGAGAAGGTTGTTGTTGTTGTTGGTGATGCTGTTGTTGTTGCAGTTTCAGAGTCAATCCAAATGGCTTGATGAAGTTTTGACTGGTTGGAGTAGTGGATTGAGGTCCATACTTATTGTTATTATTATTAATACTATTATTGTTATTATTATTATAATTGTTGTTTCCAGTCTGTATCTTCAAATCAGGATGGACCTTATTCAGTGGTAATTGTGGAGGAACTTGTCTTGGGAGTGGGGATTGGTTGTTGTTATTGTTATTGGAGATATTGTTGTTGTTGGTTTGAGTGGTTATACCTAAACCAGTAGGTACAGCAGGAGTCTTATTGAATTGTTTGATTTGTCCAGAACCAACACCAGAACCAGGTCCAGCAGCAGATGTAGCAGCAGTTGGAGGAGGTGGAGCCTTCCTAATTGGAGTAAGATCAGCATGACCATTATTGTTATTGTTATTATTATTAGAAGAATCATTATCATTTTGATCTGATTTACTTAATAAATTATTCAATGGAGAAATTGAATTTGCATTTGATTTTTGGGAAGTTAAATGGTATGGTAATGGAGGTTTTGGAGCAGCTCTACTTGGAACAAAGTTGGTTTGAGAAGATGATGCAGAAGATGGTTGGGAAGACAGTTGAATATGAGGTTGTTGTAAGACTTGAGGTTGACCTGGAGGACCAGTAATTGGAGGAGGAAGACCAGTATGAGCTTTTGAAGGAGCTTTAGTCCATTCTTGAAGTGAAGGATTTTTATTCATACCAACAGCCGGTGATAAAATTGGAGTAGATGCAGCAGATCCACCATTAATATCAGAATAAAATTCTAATACTTCAATAACAGCCACAGGATCCTTTTTCCAATCTTCATTAGTAATTTTGGAATGTTGTAATAAACTTTTCCAAGTATCTGGTAACCCAGTGAAATTACCACTAGCAGGATCAAAACCAACATGAACCTTATGAGTAAAATTGATTGGGTTTGAAACTCCTGCGTTACCATTAACCAAAGAAGATGAAGAAGCAGAAGAACTTATGGAACTAGACGCGTTACCAATTTGAATTAAAGGGCACTTGGTAGTAAAAGCATCAAGCCAATCCAAATAATCGTTATTAGTTTTAACGGAAATTAAAATAGAACGACCGTTATTTTTTGGAATGATTTCAAATGATTGAGAAGTTTTAGAATAACCAGCATTTGGTTTTAATTGAATACTTCCAATTAAATTTAATGGGAATGAAATATCTGGAGATTCATTAACACCAGGAGTATTACTATTAGTGATTGGTTCTGATTTGTAGAAATTAAGAGTTTTATCATTAATTACCATGAATCTTTTATTCCAACGGAAAGAAGTAAAAATACCGTCGTCTTTAACGTGAACCCAACCTGATTGTCGTTTGTTGGAGTTAATATTGAGCTGAATGGAGCTATTTATGGACGAGTTGTTGGAGTTAAGGGAAGTGGAGGTGGAATTGTTAGGAAGGGTGCCTGGAGGGGGTGGCGCCCTACGGTAATGTTTTATGTCCGAGTTATAGATACTGGTCATATTGAACGACAAATGATGAACGAGGTCAACAAGGTTGTAGTTGTAATAGTAAAAGCAGCGGCAACAGCAGCGGTAGCGTCAAAAAAACAAGCGGATGCTGTTGAGTTTGAGTTAAAATTATTAGGAGCCAAAAAAGACAAAAGATAAGCACAGCGAGTTAAGTTTAACACACCAGAACAGTAGCTTTAAGCTTGAAAGGAACAAAAGTGGGTATATTTTCAGGATCAAAAGAAGGAAAATATACCACGATATATCAAAAAGGACTTGGTGTACTAATTAAAAGGTTAGCCGCCAAAAGGTAACGTGTAGAATAGAAATACCTTTTTGTTGATATTGATATTGATACGGTTGTTGATGTTGGAGGTGTCGATATAGTGGAACCCAGTTACGGTGGACACGGTATCGATTATGACAAACGTAACAACAAGCGAAAGTCTGTAAAGAAGGAAGTCCAAACTATGGAAATTCGAGCCAGTTCAACGATTTGA
Organism: Suhomyces anneliseae; assembly: GCA_030568535.1. Lineage (NCBI taxonomy): Eukaryota > Fungi > Ascomycota > Pichiomycetes > Serinales > Debaryomycetaceae > Suhomyces > Suhomyces anneliseae. The sequence goes on from JAJMGB010000048.1 coordinate 20,930, forward strand.
TGATGGTGGCACTGACTGACGTGGTGAATTGCCTCAGACGGGTAAAGCAGGGCAAAAATAAGATATGATACGTCGCTAAAACTAGGGATGTGTTAAGTGTGGTGGTGGTGGTGGAGGAGATTGTTGATTTGGTTATTGGATGATTTGTGTTGTTGACAAATAGTAAATAGCCGCCCAGGTCCAAAGAGAATGGAGAATGACAGTGGCGGAATTTGATCAATGGGTGTCAGTAACGACAATGTTTATGAATTGTCGAGGTTCTGTGTCCCTGGAATGAAAAGCACCAACAATACTAGATTGGTGGTTCCTGACGACGGCTCGGGAACAAGACGGGACGCGTTTTGTACCGCCTCGGCAGAGTCACGTGACAGGAAAGTTTAGGGAAAATTAGGGACGGTTTAGTGAGGTTTTAGTGCCAGTTAGCGAGCCGGTGGCCGTGTGTACAGGGAGAGGACGGTAGAGTAGCGGGAGTGAAAAAAAAAATAGAGACCCCTGTGCAAGAAGAGGACGCGTACGGAATGTGGTATATCAGTGCCACTACGGTAACCAGACCAGAGTACGCGCCAACGCGGGCCCTTCCCCCACACCCAGAATAGAGAATAGGAGGTTCTTCTGCCAGAAGGGCCCTGGTCCCCACCGTGGGCCTGATTTACGTGTATGTATTTCTGTGTGTCTTCTTTGACGTGGTTCGTGGTGGAGGTGGAGGTGGCAGAAGTGTCGCCGCCACTGGGTGGCTCGCCCCGTAAATGTTGTTGTGTCATTACAGTGTCGTGACAAAGCCTCAACTTGATGTTGGCCCCCCTATTCTTTCGTCTACACGTGAGAATCGGCTGCGATCTACCGCCATGAAACAACAACACTTCACCACCCCAGATGTGGGGAGCGACCACGTCCTTGACATGGGATCGGGCCGCTAGCGGGCTACGATCGTTGGCATAGCCCCCGTATTGGCCAGTAGTGTGTCGTTGTTGTGGTTGTGTGCTTGGTAGTACTGGCGAAGGCTCTCTCGCTGGAACATTCGCGATGGCGGTGGCTCTACCACCACTAGCACTGGCAGCACCACTATCACTAAATATACGAGCATGTAACAGAAGCTTGGACAGGCAATCGAAGCCGTGAAATTGGGTGCTTTAGGTATCAGCCAAAGCCTCCGCAGCGAAGCCTCGTAACGGGAAGAGCCTCCATAGCTCCGAAACTGTTCGGGTTTAATTCAATTTAGGCAGTTGAAGTTAATGGCACAACTGTACTGAAACTGATAACTAACGGTGAAAAGACGCGAGGACAAGCCGTTTCAAAACCAGGGACAGCCCTTAAACCAGTTCTCCAGTTCGCCATTTTGCCCTTTCAAAACCAGTCCCCGTTTGCACCCCCTGTTTACCAGCTGGTTGTGCCACTTGTGATCCAATAGGCAACTTTTCACTGAGATCAGAGGCTTTATTTTTATGTGGCTAGTTTCACTGTGACATGTAAATACCCCCATATACTGCGACATCACCTTAGAATGGGATTCTAACCAATTAGCGCTGGGCATGGACAGCGGTATGGATGCTACGATCTTTTTCCGCTGTAGTCACCGTGGCAACCCTCCTCCTAGAGAAAAGCTTAGGGTCCTGTCCAAATAGGTAAATAGGTAAAAGTTACTAGTTCATGTGATAGGTGGGTCTGTCGTAAAATTTAGTGCTAAAAAATAATAGCGTATTTGGGCATCACCAAAAAGAAATCACCCTATTTAACGGGATTAAGTAGCAATAGGACACGGAGCAGAAAACATCGCGTGTGTGTAAATGTGTAAATGTGTATATATGTAAGATGGTTATTATAGTTGACACACCCCGGACGTGTAGAACAGCCAGTGGTTCGTAAACCAGCACCAAAACTCCGAATCTTACATACTGTATGTACTGTAAGTCTATATTGGTGACTAGTGTGGGATCGTATCTGTCTCACCTACAGTATACATACTATACCACCGCATAGTTATGCATTGGATTTACCTTATTCAACATTAATACCAGGCAAATATGAGCCAAAATTAGACATGGATCCCCCACGTTCTGCAATCATTATACAAAAAAAAAAGAGAGACAAAGCACTATACGTACTCCTATTACTTCCTCCATGCATCTATACGTCCTTATTCAATGCAAATTGTCAGAAACCATCTCAAAAATGCCCACATCGAACAAATATTTTTTTCACCCATCACCAGTCTTGTCAACTACTAAGACATGACAAATAACTCTCACTCTTTTATGTCTAAAAATGTATCCCCTTAATAGCACTGCACTTCGGTCTTGGCTTCCTTGGCTTGGCTCTCAGTTTTTTCTTCGTTGACCGTTGACATGGTGTGGCGTGGCTCATCTCTTCCTGGACATCTGTCATTGTATGTGGGCTCCGTACATTTTCTTGACAGTTTCAATAGGTGTTACAGTTACCCCACATAAATGACATTTATATGGGACTCGTGGGACATTATAAGACATTTATGATTTATGTCCTTCACTAACATTTGGCTGCAACTCTCGGGCTAAATGAATGCAAAAAAACTTATCACGTCCTGCCCGTGCTTCGCTCCGCACGTTCTGCCCCACCCCTTTTACACCAGACCCAGGGACCTCAACCAGTTGCGCTTCATATGCACCAGTGAGGTGTCGCTGTGATGTCGCTGCCGCTACCGCTGTGTATGTAACCCCATCAAATCAAACCTACCTGTCACGCATTGGGTCACGTGATCAGATACATCACCACTACAACCAAATCATCCCAGTAGTAAATTCCCCCCACCATTTACCATTTACATAATTACTACTAGATCATCATCATAGCATGCCGTTATTCCGGTCCAAGAAAAAGGACAAAAGTCCCGTATCTCCGTCCAAGTCGCCACCGGCCAATTCCGGCGCCAATTACCTTTCCCCCAATGAAGACGCCAGTCAAAGTAAGTTTAGGCTCTTTAAATCAAAGACCCCCGTGCTTTCAAGCACCCCCTCGGCATCCTCGGCATCCATCCGTTCTTCAGTATCACCAGAACCCGCCAACACCAACACCACACCTGCAAAGTCCAATGACTCCCACCTATTGCCGCCCAACCGAATCGCCAAACGGATCAGTACTATAGTTGAAGCCGATGATGTCAAAGGATTGGCAGAGTCATCCGAGTCGGAGTCCGAGTACGACTCATCACTGGAGTCCGAGCTGGAACTTGGAACCACCCGCCACAGGCGCCATTCATACGCCACTTCTGATGGGACTGACGATGAGGAAGAGCATTCTCATGCCATTAAAGTGAAGGGCAAAGTATCAGAACATCATCTAGCCGCTCAATTGTCCACCATAATGGGGTACTGCGGGGTGGGGTACTTGCTGTCGAACTATACGAAGGAACAGCTCAAAGCCCAGGCCAATGAGGAGCTGAAAAGAACCTATTCCTTGTTAGATGAACACTATAAGATCCACCATTTACCATCTGCTGTGGGTAACACCCAGTCTGTGATAGACGAGAACCAGATCAAGCTCATTGAAAAGTTACAGAACAAGTCAATTGAGTTCCTTGCATCGTTTCTGCCCGCTTCCAGTGCCAAGTGCCTGGTGACGTCAGGAAAGACCCTTTACCAAAGGTACGGTATAGTCAAGGATGTCATAGGAAAGGGAGCATACGGGGTGATCAAACTCATTGATTCGGACCCGGAGAGAGTCATTGATAACACCAGAAATGATAATAACTTGTTTGCGGTGAAGGAGCTCCTCAGAAGGTCTCCCAAGGAAGCCAATGAGAAGTTCATCGAGAGGGTCATCTCCGAGTTTATCATTTCATCTACCCTCAATTCCAAGCATATAGTCAAGACAGTAGATCTCATGGTGACAATACCAAGTGCAGCTGAAGCCATTGAGTTGCCTCCTATCAAGTTCAGTCAAGTCATGGAGTGTACTTTGGGAGGAGACTTGTTCACCTATTTAACCACTTCTACGGACAAACAAAATAATCCCGTCGAATTTATGGAACTAGATGAAATCGACTGTTTTATCAAACAGATTTCCAAGGGTTTACGGTACATGCATCTGCACGGAGTCGCCCATTGCGATTTGAAGCTAGAGAATATTTTGATCACCTATAAAGAGCCTCGAGTCGATAAATACGGAGACCCAAGTGCCAACATCATTCTTAAACTTTCTGATTTCGGTAAATCCAATGTGTTCAGAACCAAATTCGATACCTCAGAACAGTATCTTCCAAGATCCTCGGGTCCTGTTGGTTCGGAACCATATATGGCACCAGAAGAGTTTGCGGGTGCAAAATCCTATTCATTAACCAAAAAAGACTGTTGGGCATTAGGGATCATCATGTTGGTCCTCTTTAATATTAGAAAGCATTACTACTCCGGAAAGAGCCATACAGACGAAGATAACTCTTCTATCAGAACCGATGACTATGGTTCAGGATACTTCTGGAGAACCACCGAAACCAAATCCCATTCGCATCTTCATAAGGATAAAAAGTATAAAGATAAGCATTTTGACGAGTATAGCAAGAAACGGATGTTGGCAGACTATGATCCTAAAACAAAGGAATGGTTGGTCAAAAAAGCCGGTTCTTTTACACCATTAGAGACATTGTTCAAGGACTCTCACAACGAGGACGAGGATGATTTGTGTGAATTGAGAAGAATGGTCATTTATAAGATGTTAGATATCGATCCTACCAGTAGATTGAGCACCGAAGTGTTGTTGAAGAGTGACTGGATGATGTCAGTAGAAAACTGTCAATAGATGATGAATATACCAAAAAATAGCTAGAGCAATGAAGTTCAATAATTAAGCAACAGCATTAGGTTCTATACAACTTTTTTGCATCAATTTCAAATCCAAAAACCGCAAGGATATAGTGGAATCGTCTGGGTAGTAGCTTATGGATGCAACTTCTTTTGCATTCGATTCGGGCTTCTGAGGCGCAATTCTTTGCAGCTTCTTTTTCCATACGTTACATCGGTATGGTCCGACACAGCCTCTGAAATTCAGCTACCTAGCTGGCACAGCAGGGTCCGCCTTTTGATGTCACCTCTGTTGCAACTGATGTACCTTGCGTCATCTGGCTAATGGTTGCGAAAACACAAAGAAGCTGATGTTTGATCGTGCACTAACTGGAGTAATTGTGCGTGTATGACTAAGGGTACTTACATATTGCAGCCAGCGGACGATCTTTCAGGAGCATAGCAATCCAAAACCCACAGTGCCAATACAAGCAATCTTCGCCGAGCTTTCTGTACAAAGTGACAAGGTAGCAGATGCATTTACGGGTGGATGTTAGCGAGGCCAACAAATAGCATACATCGCAAATCAGTCCCCACCAAGAGAAAAGAAAAGAAAAGAAATAATCAAAACTGTCATTTTCATTGGTTATGAATATACCGGATATAGAAAGCACAAGACGGATCAAACATGTTCCAAACAAGTACCATAAGTCCGATACTAGCAGCAGCATCGCTTAAAGTGCATAGAGTTACGATCAAACATCCACCCAGCCTTGTACTACATATTAACGATGCACTCTTTTAAAAAATGTGGGACATGCAGTACGCTTAGACCTTCTAATAGAATGTTCCTATCAAAATCAGGTCAAAAAATGGACATTCTTCCATTCCAACAATCAAGCTCTAAAAAGACCACAATCTTGACACGGTAGCATCTTCTTATTGTGATCCAGTTACGAAGATGCTTTGTTTTAGCATCCTTATCCTTATCCCTCCTATAACATCGGTAATTGTTGCCTTTGGTCGGCTAAACCCACCATTCTCGGCAACTGCGTCCCAGTTAGGAAGCCGCTGTTAGGGGACCAAGTAGGTACGCAAATCCTCACCAATTGGCACATTTTAATTACAAGGTGAATTGACCCCCTTATTCAAGTTCGCAACTCAATCTAATTGCAACCTATTTGTGTTATTCTAAAAACCCCCACTTAAAGTGGGTCCTTGTCTAAAACTATTTACCCAACCAATCATGGGTTTTCTAATGGTTATCTTCACCTAGTGTGAGATAGTAGTATTATTTTTACCATACCAAAAATCTTTTTTTAATTAAGCATTTTTGGTGGTGGTGGTTTCTGTATAGTACATTATAGAATACATACTTTCATACCAAATCGGGTGGGTTTTCTAAACCCTTCACCGAGTTCTCGTCAAAAACCGAGAACTGCCCATCGAGACTCGGCAGCACCTAGCAACACCGATCAATTGACGATCGGTTTTAATCTGGTGTATTTTTTGTTGTTATCGCTGTTATAGTGATATTTTAGTTCTTCTTGTTGTTGTCTGGTAATTTCATCGTCCTTTTCGCCGTACCTTGTTGCAGAATGCCTTGATGCAAACTCACATGGTAAATTGTTTTTAAAAAAATTGTAAACTCCGAGAAGAATAAACCCAGTTGTGATGTCTACCCGAGAAGCAGTAATTATCATAAATTGGATCACCAGAATAGGAGTCAGGAGGTGGTGAATCACCGGGACTCGGTTGGGAGGGTGTAGATTGATTAAATTCAACCTACACTTATACAACATGCATGGTAGATACTATGATCATCTATAATTTACTTTTGATTATGGAGAATTGAAGTTCATTTTTTTTTATTATCAAAAAATGGATTAAAAATCAGCAAACAAATCACCATAAGGATCGTCTACTCCCGTTATACCATAATCAAGATCTTTATCTTCAGGATATCTATCGAATTGGGAAGTATCACCAACACCTGAAGTAATTGGAGGTTCGTAAGGAGTTTCTATGTCTCTTGAAAGTAATCTTTCCCAAATAACTTCTTTAAACCATGGATGATTTTTAACATCATCTGAACCACCTTGTAAATTACCTAATCTTTGAGTTAAATCTTTAACAATTAATTTTTGTAATAAATCAAGAATATCTGGTGGTAAATAATCTGGATAAGTTATAGTACCATTTAAAATATTTTCATAAGTTTTCATTGGAGTTGGATCATAAAATGGAGTGTAACCAGTTAACATTTCAAATATTAAAATACCAAAAGACCACCAATCAACTGATTTATTATAAGGTTTTGTAGCCACCACTTCAGGAGCTATATAATCTGGAGTACCACATAAAGTATAAGTAACATCACTAACTTCTTTAGCAAAACCAAAATCAGTTAATTTAATATGACCATTTTTATCCAATAAAATATTTTCAGGTTTTAAATCACGATAAATGATATCCAATTTATGTAAATATTCAATTGCTAAAAATACTTCTGCAGCATAAAATTTAGCAACTGGAGTTGGGAATCTTTGAGATTTTCTTAATAATGAAAATAATTCACCACCTTCTATATAATCCATAATCATGAATAAATTATGACAATCTTGAAAAGTACCCCACATTCTGATAATAAATGGATGTTGAGCTAATTTTAACATTCTTCTTTCATCATTAGTATGTTCAACTTGTTTCATATTTACTACTCTTTCCTTTTTTAATGTTTTCATAGCATAAAATCTACCATTATGTATAGATCTTGCTAAATGCACTCTACCAAAGGATCCTGTTCCTAAAGTTCTTAAAATTTGAAAATCATTAAGGGTATATTTACCCTTGGTGGTAGTATCTATATGATTATGTTTGGAATTCATTCTTTGAAGGGAAGTACTGGATTCTTTATGCTGGTTTTCCAAGACTGGTGGATTCACATAGATGTTTTGTTGTTGTTGTCTTTGGGCTAACTCTTCCAAAGATAACTCGTTGGTCGATTGTTGACTCGGCTCATCAGTTGCCATTGAAGTCATGATTAATGATTAATGATTAGGTGATTAATAATTAATAAAAATGTGTGAGTGTATGTGTTTAAACGCTGAACCTGGGCTAAGCGCTGTTGTTTCTTTATCGTCTGAAGATTGTTCGATAAAGTTGGCGAAATCAAGTGTTTTTTGATGCTTTCTTCGATTTCCGCTTTTATTTTTTGAACTAGTCCTGTAGTTGATTTGCCCTCCGGTTGTTTGGAATGGTGATGGAAGACGGTTGGAAGTTCTGAGTTTTCTAAATGGTGTAATAAACTCTAAAAAGTATGGAGTTTATTCGCGGTAAGATGTTTTGACAGCGGTTGCGGTGTTTTGAAAACGGGCTTTTTGGATGTTTTGAAGTTTGGTTGTTTTATATTTCTGTTGTTCTTTTAATCCACTTCCAATTTTACCATGGAAAATGGGCTTATTTAGTGACACTTCAATCCGTTGGTTGCCTTTTTTTTTCTAGTGGGTTTTTTTGGTAAGCGGCGCACGACCCACCTATATATGCCTTATGCCTTATGACCTTTTTTCTTTTTGTTGTATGGAGGTTCCTACATGTTTAACAAACAGTCTACGCCTGCAGACAGAAGCGAGGATACAAAAAAAAAAAAAAAAAAATCCGTCGGGTACATTAGCTTAGCATGAAGGCGCGCCTTTACAATTTTTCAATACTAAAGTTCTAAAAAGTATTAGTATCGTTTGCGCCTCGATGAATGATGTAACTACATTTAGACTTTTAGGCTAGAAGGGGACTTGACTTAACTTTGCTGTACATGGTGTTATTCAATTATAAAATACTGCAGCATAAGATCCCACAAACAACTTTCAATAGGTCAAATTTTTTTGTCTTGTTTTACTAAGAACTAAATCAAAAGGTTAATCATTAAATTCTTGCAGGGTTCTGGGTTCTACTAAATGTACTATCATTTAAACTTTTTGGATGATGCTTGGGACCAACGTTTAGGCGTTTTCTTTTTTTTTTCTTCTAAACCTGATGCTTACTGTATGACTTGCAGCAGTTTAATGCTAATGTAGTGTCTTATCGTAATGAGCGTTTGCCGTGGTCTGACGCTCGTAAGTATTGCTTTTTCATGAAGAGTTTTTTTTTTGGGTGTTCATTTTATTTTTGGTGCAAAAAAAAACCTAACGGCTTATAAATGAACACTTCTGGATCATTTGTTCATTTGCCACTTTGTTAGCAATTTCGCCGTTTTTTGCTATTATCATGTAGGTATTTTTTTTTTTTTTGGGTTTAATGTATGTCTCACTGCTGTATTACATCTTTCCGTCGTTTGGAAGCATCTTCGGCCTTTTCGCGTTTGCATATAGACATATGTTTTGCCCTCCTAACAATACAAAAAGAAATCCAGTGTGTCTTACGCAGGTATAATGCCGTATTATTCATTAATTCACAAATTGGCACTAATGTCACAAATACATTAAAATAATATCATTCCAGGTCTTCGTTTGTAATCCGCTAAAATTTTTGTACCTGTTAAACAAAGAGTAAATTTTTTACTCAACCTGTACTTAGATCCCACCCAAATCTGTCCCGGGCTCTTAATTTCTAACGATTTTTTTTACCTCATGCAGTTTCACGGATTGCAATAAACCGAGGTGACATCGAGGACTAATGCGAGATCGCGCCAGCTTTAGTTTGGGTTTATACTGATAATTAAGTTGGTAGTTTCATTTGGTTAGTTCAACTGAATTTTGATGATACTTCCCCTTACAACCTGCCCGCCTTAGTTCTTTACGTGCCTGTGTGCTGACTAAAGCTCTGAATGCTATTTGTTAAGTATATTGGATTATATTTAATAAGTGACGTCAGTCTCATCTGTGTTAAGGATGAGATCAATTAGCAAACCGATTCAGTTTATCCGCCTTACATCACCCAGTACTCGCGTGGCATATCCGGATCTTCATCTTCATCATCGTCGTCTTCCTCTTCCTCTTCCTCTTCATCATCATCATCATCATCTTCTTCTTCTTCTTCATCGTCCTGCATCTCTTCATCCGATCCATAGCCGTAGCCTTCACCTCCCCTATTTACATCGGGACCTATACGAGCTGCACCTCCTGCTCTAGCGGCTGCAGTGCTGCTCATATTTTCATCAACTATTTTTTCTGTAGAATCTTTGATACTTGGTCTTCTACCCCCTTTCAATAATCCGGTGATTTGTTGATTAGCAGATTTTAATTTCTCTAATAAATCATGACTGTTTTGAATATCAAATCTCTTGATAATTTTAACTTCATTTTCTTTTTGATCTTCTTCTTTTCCTTCTTTTTTATATTTAATACGTTCTGGATGTTTGGAGTAAAGATTAATAAGTTTGACTAAAACAGCTCCAAATCCAAATTCTTGTAGATACTTAGCTCTATCTTGTACAGTTAAAACTCCAGGTTCTTTCACTGGTTGTGGTTCATCCTCTGCTTCACTCTCAGAATCTGAATCAATAAGAATTCTTTGGTTACTTTGGAATCTTCCTGGTCCTGGCTCTCCAACAGTTTCAAATAACATGAAATCTTTATCTAAATGAACATTGTAGGTAGAATATCTTGTCAAATTGATAAGAATAAATACAATGGAAGATTTGATCTCATTTAAATTAGTATTGAGGGAAACCCGTTCATCAATTGCTAACTTGTTCTCGAAACTGCCTGGAATATTTAATTCCATGAACCTGAGCCAAATACTCAAAATCTTGTCTTCTGGAAAATCTTGCTTATTGATATTTTCAATTTTGGTGTACTTGTGATTTTCAATGTAATTGATAGAAGTGACCATACGAACGTAATCATCGTTAAGAATGAGATTAAGGAGGTATGCATCATCTTCGAAATCTCCTTTACTTCCAGTAAAAGGAACAGAATTCAAAATAGTGAAATGAATATAATCGTACCATCTGTAAGGTAATTCATATTCAGGGTGCATCCAATGAGTTTCTTCATATGTTTGAATAACAATTTGATTGAATTGAGGGGAACCAGCCGTGAAATTTCTCAATATATCAAATGCTACTAATTTTTGCTTCACCTTAAGATCATGAATCTCTTGATTACCATGATCAAGATCAACCAATTTGTCATGTGGCCTTTTATCTCCTGGATCTGGCTTGTTGTAATAAGTCTTCTCGATCAAAGTGTTCAATGGGAAGTACTCTAATAATTCTTGTTTGTTCTCATTGGTTTCGTGGTACAAAAAGTTCTTGATCACCTGCATTATATTCAATTGAACAAAGTTTCTTTGGTAGGCATCTTCAACTTTCATGGCAACATCATTTGTGTCTGCAATAATAACATTTTCTTCGGCTGTTGTCTTGTATAATGAAGATAAACTGTGCAAAAAAGTATCGTAATTGACCACATTGTATCTAAATGAACTGAAATCAAGAATAAAATTACCCAATAAACTGATAGTAATAGACTTGTTGATCATTTGTAACTTCTTACTCTTCATCATCGATCTGAAATGGTTCTTTCCGTTCAACCTGTAGAAGTATTGGTTTATTTTATCTGAAACAGAAAATGCCTTTAAAATTTGCAAGAAATTAGTGATTAAACCTCCTGAGTTATCAGTAACATTGGCATTAGTGATAGAACTCTTGAGAGCATTACATTCAACATAAAATGTTCTCAAAGTAGTGACTGATCTAGACAAGGATCTGATCAAGTACAAGCAATTGGTGTAAATAGGTTCATCTAAAAGAGATCTAATGATACCCAAATTTTTGGTAAACCATGGCAAATCCTCTTGCTTTACTTTCTTTGATTTCAATAATTGATAACCTAATTCATTTTGACCCAATAAGAATTGGAAATTGTCAATGATATCGAAAATGATTTCGGCAAATGCTACGTTAATCTTTTGTTGGTCCAGTTCCAAGTTGATGACTCTATTTCTATAGTTTTCATTAGAGCTGGTGTAGACACTGAGCAAGTAGAATAAATCTGCCAATTCGTCATTTTCATCTTCTTCATCCAATCCGATTAAGATAGTGAAATCCACCATTGTAGTACCATACTTGCTGCTCTTCTTCAATAACTTTAAGAGTCTTAAAAGCTGGGAAGTTTTGGATAAAAAGTGAACTTGAGAAATGATTTTGAAATCGGTATTTGCATCTTTAATCTCGTCGTTAAGCACTGGATACTTTGAGCACAAATCGGCGAGGATTCTACCTGGAGAAAGCAAATAAATTGGTAAGATTGGGATTTCTTTCTTCTGTAAAGGAGCAAAATCGCTTTCTAAGTCAAGCATTTGAATGATTCTAGGGAATAACTTTTGGTAGTTTTGGAACACTAATGCATGCTTTGAAGACTTTAAGTTGTCTAAGTAGATAACGATCAAGTTGAGTGAAGCTAAGCTGAGTAATTCGTCATCATGTTTCAAAAGAAGAAGCAATGCTAAGTATACATTTTCTGGTAATATCACAGGAGATCTTTCACCATTATCGTACTTCTTGATGGGACCTCTGGTAACTTCAAAATCATTCTCTCTCATAACATAAAAGATCTGACAAATGCTAATAATTAACTGGAGAAGTAAGGTAGTATTGACTCTAGTACGAATGATGTTTCTATTAAGTTCAACATTAGGAAGATTGGAGTCTTCAAAGGCGATTTCATGCAATAGTTCTGGTTCAATGGAAGGTAAATGGGTAGCAATGATAGTGGAACACTCTTTCAGAAGTCTTCTTAACAAGGAAGTCAACAAAGTAACGGTTGATTGATTGACTAATTCAGATGATGACAAGAGTAATGGAATCAATTTCATCAGTTTAATAAGCAAATCGTCCCTGAAAGTATCATCTTCTCCCAAGATCAATAAACAAGTGATAAACCGAGAGATCTTCTTGGCGTTAAAGTCATGATGGCGAATATTGGATAGACACAAGAAGATATCCAAGCAAGAAACCAATACATTATGGATTTTGGCCAGGATTTCTTCTGAAGCGCCATTTATCAAGCTAATATGGATGAATTTGGCCACGTAGTATTGTAAGAACTCAATTATGGGGTCAAGCAAGAGTTCTAAAGATCTCAAGCTGGCGCTAACATTGGCATGTTTATCAGTATTGACTTCGGTGATGTAGGCACAAAGGATCTTCAAGATCACGCCCCGTTTCTCCAATTCGTCCAAAAACACAGGATCATCAATCCAATTGGTAGACGACTCTTTGACTATTTGATAGATCAGTTGATTAAAGGAGGCAACTAGTTCGGAGATAAAGGGAACATCACCAACCAATTTGTACTTGAGGTCCTTGTTGCCTATTAGAGCCACACGTAACTCCGATAGATCCTTTCTAGAGGCAGACATATTGTACAAGCGGACAATCGAAGGAAGTGGTTGGGGGTTTTGGTGAGGTTTAGTGAGTTGGTGATAAGCGTAGGGAAACCCCGCGGTGGGGCCACTGCGAACCACCGGAACACAGGGTAGCACGGTTAAAGAGACACACTAAAGCACCACAGTATGGATATTAAGTACCGTGGGCAGCTGAACAGACACCTATCGTCCTAAGCTATTCTCTTACATGTCTTTGGACTCTTATACTGTCATTTATGTGCCTTTAGACGTATTTCAAGTACTTTGGAGGAAGTCGTCCTGTATATAGCACATTATTGATAGACATGTTTAACCATGCTACACCCTTTAGAGCTACTCAGAAATTCTCACATACATTCATCAAGTCTTCCTTGAATTTTCTAACTAGTTTAATTGGATCTTTACCGTTAACTGGTCCCGTTTAAACACCCCAACTCCGTGGTCACGTGACCCAAGTCAAGATTGGCACCCAAATTATTTTGTGGGGTTCCGCGGCCACCAAAGGTACAAAGCCCCAGGTAGAGCTGATAATGTATATGATCTATATAAGGATGTTTTATTGCATAGGCAGGATTAGATTATATTGGCTTTAAGTGTGTAGAATATTTAAGCTAGCCTGATGATATTTTAAAGTAATTAAAGGCAGTCAATTGCTGTTGATTGAAGTGCCTGTCTGAGAGAAAAGTTCGACTTGGTTGATAGAATTGAATATAATATTTAGAGCAATTGGTCGTGAAACTTTGCACCGATTTTTAAACGTGTCTCTTTTCATTTCTTTGTCGATTTTTGGTTATCAATTATCAGTGATAATTTCTACTAGGTGATTTTATCAATAGCTTGGTTTTAAGTTTATCGAGGTTAATTTATTGTAATTCAAGAGGATGGCTCACTGAAAAGACCTTAGTGATCGTCAATTTACCCTTTAATTTTTACCCTGTAATTTTCAAGCCCTTCCTGAATTTAGACATGATGATTTTCATGAAGATCTACATTTTGCAGACTTAGTAGCGCAGCAAGGCTTTACAACGATCTTAGTTTGATGACAAATTAACAACCAATGAGTCACTAGCCACGTCTAATGTGACTCTGAAATTTCGCTTGTTACATATCAACAGCCCCAAAATAGGGGCCTATAGCAGTAGTAGCTGAAATATTATTCAAGCTCATTATTCTCAAAACCTCCTATTTCTACCATTTGTAGATTTCCATCTATACAAATTTCACCAAATGCACCATTCCACCATTATTAATTGAGCAATAAACTCAATATTAATTACTAATTACTCTCCTATAATTGCTTTAATTGGAATAATTGTAGATTAATTCTCTGCCACTAATTATTCAGCTTCTTCAGATTTACAAGCCACAAGAGATGTTTCAGTCCTACAAAGACTTACTTTTCAACACTTTTCCCTTGTCAACAGGCTGAGTACTTACGTCAAAAGTTTCCGAATGACAATATGTGTCATTATTCTTGCAGGCTATTAGACTTACATTACAGCCGTTTGCAACCAAGCAAATACCTAAAATGAACTTGCTTACAAACACTAGTAATGCATAGAAGCTTATTTACGGTAGTTTGGATATGTCTCAAACACTTTTTTGGACTATGGTTGCAAGGTGCACCTGGTTGTCAATCCATGAGCTGGACCATACCCCCAGAGCACAGAACCATATCAAATCATCAATAACATGGTAACGATTGGTCAGCCACCAAAAAAGGCTTACAAAACATGGTGATGATGTGGCGGAGGTCTATGAAAATTAGTCACATTACATGGTGATGTTTCAGAATTTCCTAGACACTAGTGATGTTTCGCATCCACCAACACATTACGAAATATGACCAGACGATCATTAACAGCTGCAAAAGGCAAGCGAACCAGATGAATGTGACTTTGGCATTTATTCCAAAATATGAGAGTTTTCCAATTTTGAAAACTATTTAAACAGGGCAATAATCCACTGATTCTAAATCTCATTACAATACATTTGGTTATTACCAACATCCAATTAATAACACTTTCCAAAATTCTTTACACTATTATATTTGACGTTATCCCAGCTTTATCTGAAGCAAAAATGATTACTTTACTTGTGATCAAGACAGTAGTTCTCCTTATCAAGTGCTTTGATGGTGCTTCCAAGACTGCTCGTATGATCAAATTTCTCAGAATTAAAAAGCACAAGCTTCAAAGAGAATACCACGAATTGACATAAATGTCAGTTTTACCAACCCATCTAAAGCTACTAGCTACCCATTTATTTAATTGGGTACGCTTTTTGCTACTAAATTTATTTCATATGCCTTTATTTCTGTTTCTTTTCTTTAACTATCATTTTTGATAGTGGTGATTTTGCACCCAAAAGGACATTATTGTCCGTCCTTTCCTTCAATAGTTTCAAAACCGGTTTATTTAGATGTTTTAGTTTAATAAATGCTAAAAAATAAATTAGAAATGTAGAATCACCAAGTAACTACTCGTCGGATTTCCGGTAGTAGCTTGATAGTTTAACATACTTCTTTTAATTCTCAGTCTAAACTGTTGCTACCTGGGGCCATTAAATAAATACACAATTTATTTCTAAATAGTCTAAATAGAAAGAAACAGTCTAGGTGAATACCGGCATTTGTAAAGAAGTCATTGCAAACATTTTCAGACTCCGATCGCAGTCTTTCACACCTTATAGGTCAAATATAATATAATTCCAGCCTATAGTATATTTTTCATTTATTACACTCTTTTCAAGACTCTAAGCCTCTATACCTAGATCTTGCTTCTCCAGTACTTTTGGCTCTCGGTAGCCCCCTTACCTTTCTTGATATCCTCACTCACATGAGTGTCAGCATCCACTCTCTTTGGAATATAGTCTAATACACCCTCTAAATCCGCACTCTGAGGAATACGGACAACTCCGTTCTTATCAGCAACAATATAGTCACCAGGGTCAATTCTCAACACTTGGTCCTGTTCAAGTCCTGCTACTTTGATATCCAAGGGAACGTTGATACCTACCACCTTGACCAATGGTCCTGGGGCCGAGGTTCCTACTCCGTAAGACCAAACTGGATAGTTCAAATCGTTATGCTCATCTAAATCTCTGATTCTTCCCAAGATAACTGAGCCATTGGCCTTTCTGTATTGGGCACGGGTGGACATTAAGCCTCCATAAAGAGCATTGTTGACTTTTACAAACGGAGCACCGGTAGTTTGTGCTTCTAAAGGAAGTCCAATTACCACAATCAGATTTTCAGGCACTTGATCAATGTATGATTCCTTAACAGCTGGACGTGGGTCCGATTTGGGAGCATACAAGACGGTATAAGCAGTACCAACAGCAGAGGCCAGATCTGTGACCGGTGACCGCATCTGTAAGTTTGGGATAAACCCGCCGTCGGCAAAGCCGAACTTGTTTAAAGCATCTGATACGTCACAAGGAGTGTATTTTTTGAGGGTGGAAATGATACGAGACATCGTAAATGTAATTTGTGGTTGGTTACGTCAATGTAGTATGCAAGGCGTGAATGTGACTGGTTAATAGCAGTACGATCTAAGAATAAGCCAAAGCAATTGAATAAGTGAAATATGTATTAAGGGTGCTGATGGTAGAGATAATGATAATATGGGGTAATTACCCGGATATCGGCTATATATAGAGTGCGTATGATATGAGGAGTGGAACTTGCCATATCACCGAATAGGTGTGTCGTGATAGGCTCCAGAAGGCCAGGAACTGGGCTTGAGCTCGTGTGTGTCTCTATCTGGCCACTTCTCGTAAATTTGGAATTTTAGGGATGTAAACCATCGATTTTAATGCTTTTCAAGGCAAGCACAATTTTTCAAAGCATTAAATCAACCTAGATCTAAGGATATAAAAGCCTGAAAAATGTAGTTGGTAGTCCTCTTAGAGTATTGTAGTATTTCCAGGAGTCCAAGAAGAATTTTGGAGGACTTAGCTAATTATGTTTGGAAAAATAGTCCATTCTTCACAAGATTTAAAATTTATACAATCATTGAATATCTGATCTTAAATAGATGATGCAAGAGAAATGGTGTTATAATAAGGAGATGTTCATGAATTTTTATAATCCTCTGATCTGTTCTTTTTATTTCTAGATCTATTCCATGCTGATTCTCAGCTTCAATTTCTTGTACCTCTCACCGTCGTCACCTTCCATGCCTTCGTCAAATCTTGGTTCTGGAGCGACCTTGTGTCCTAATTCGTCATCTTTGGTCTTTTCTTCAATTACCACGGTGTTGGTGGCCAACTTGAATCTGGTACCTAATTCTTTGATGAAGTTAGGATGTAATTGATAATCATCCATGATCTTCTTTTCGTCCACACGATGATCTCTGATATCGTTAAGAATAGCGCCCAAAGTGTGAGGATGAACCATGGTTCTGACGACTGGCGCATCTCCTGTTTGTTCCATTTGTGACTTAATTTCGTTTTCCCCCTCTTCGAACATGGCTTTACGGTGTTGCAACTGAGTGAGCGCAAGTGACTCCTCAAACGCAAGCTTCGGTATTTGTGTGTGGATTTGACGACCAAGATCGTTGATGTTGTTTAAATACTTCTTTTCGTATGTATCTGTTCCTGCTTCGTGTGGATCAAACCCATCTTTACCCTGTGGAAGGTTCTTGTCATTAGGTCTAATAAGTCCTTTATTCTGGTTGATCTTCTTCTTAAGCTTCTTAGGATCAAAACCGCTGGCTTGGTATGTGGTGGTTGGTTTCTGGTTTAAACTCTCATCCGCAGTTGGAGGTTGTGGCGGGGTGGTATCCTCGTTTACAGCACCGCCCTGTTTGCGGAGCTCTTCATTGATATATGACTGCTCATATTTTTGCTGCAAGCTCTTTGGGGGCAATTGGTTGATGGAACTTCTGTTGACGGTCTTGGCGGCAGTGTCCAAGGTCTTGGTAAGCTTCCGCTGCTTGGAGGCGGAGGATCCCATGGTATTTGCTATGTAGTACGATTACTAAACCGATATTGATTGGGTGAGATGCTCTTCTAGGTGGAAAATCTACTTGGAGTGATCGCTCACGTGCTCTATCATGTGATTTATATATTGTACACGACCTATATAGGTATAGATGAACTGGCAGAACTACAAGCCAGAGAGACTAGATGGTGCCTTAAGGATGCAATCCAGTATGGTTCTGGAATCTTTCCTGGTTCTTGTTCATTTTATTGGGTCCATTTTGAGTCTGTTTTGGGGGAGATGGTGGCTCTAAAGCCAATGAAACATGCTGAAAAAACTGAAAAGTGATGGATTCTAATTGGGTTCAAAGAGAGATCATGACACACAGCTCGTGGTCTATCTAATCCTTCTTGCTCTTCTTTTCCTTCTTTTCCTTCTTGTCCTTCTTTTCTTTCTTGTCTTTCTTTTCCTTCTTTCCCTTCTTATCCTTCTTGTCCTTCTTTTCCTTTGGTTCTTCTATCTTAGCCTTCTTAACAACTCTTTGTTCTTCTTCATCGTCACTTTCTTCAGATTCAACTTCGTTGTTTCTTGGCTTGGCTTCTTCGTAATCTTCAGCTGTGTATCCGGTTGGGAAGTGTCTCATTCTCAAGTTCTTGATCTTCTTAACATCCTTTCTTTCACGGAAAACTTGATCGAATTTGATTTCTGGAATGGTCACAGATTCACGAATGGAGTAGAATCTAGAGACATCACCTTTGTGAGCCTTGAATGCCTTTTTGCTGGGCACAATCACGGAATTCTTCTTGTTTTCGGTATCGGCAGACAATAATTCTTCATTGATTTGGTAAGTGGCCTTCTTGTTGTTACTGTTTTCGAGTTCAAAGGTGGATGGGCCAGTGGCTATGGAAGTAGCAGTGAATGAAACTGGTAAAGTTTTAAGCTTGTTGATTGGAAATCCCTTTGGAGCTTTTATTAACCAGATTTCTTTATCATCTGAAAAATCGAGTTTTTTACCAGGGGAAATTTTGGAGAAATGCTTTGGTGGTTGGAATTCGACGTTTTCAACGTCAGAATCGGAATCGTTGACGTATTCACTGGATTTGTATGAAGGCATGTTGGTACAGTATAGATAGAATGTTATAAATTTTTTGCTTCATCTCTGCTCATAGAGGATGTGTGCAGGAGCATCCATCAAAGGTTTTGGGGGTTGCGAAAAGTGGGATGAGAGTGGGTATTGAGATATGATACGAAATATGATGCGAAAACTGACATGGGGGTGAGCAGGACAAGTGCATGGGTTTAGGTATGTTTACGAGGCGGTAGTACGTGGGGGATCATTCAGTGTCTATTGAAGTGGCTAAGCATATTAGCATGGTGCTGATACTAGTTGTGTACTGGTTAGTATATTGAGTGAAGTGAGGGCTGCAAAAGCGGTAGAAGGAAGTTACAAGATGTAAGAAATTTAACAAAGCATGTCACCAGCGAGCTCTGAACTCAGTATTCGTCCAATTATTGGCACTATCACTATACCTATAACTCTTAGGCGTAGTTGGAAGGCTGAATATGGTTGTATGTCTAATATGTGAATGATCTAGTTTATCATTTCACGTAACTCACAGCCTGAATAACTCAGGTTAAACTTGATTCAGACAAAGCCACTTCGGTAGAATACAACTAGTAGTTCATTGAATGGCTGGCTGTCCATTCAATCTACTTGTTCGTATCTTAACAGAGCTTGATATTTTTCAATTCCTTATCAACTTATTTTGTGGGGCTATGCTTATTCATAGGTTCGGGGCTGAGTATGGATCTCAACTAACTCGGTCTTATAATCAAATTTGGCAACTGTTCAGAAATCACTGCAACTGCTCAGAAATCACTGCAACGGAAGAATAGAAGTTTAGTTTATCACCCACGGATATCAGACGATTTACGGGTTACGAACATTAATAGTCAAAACGGTCATAAATTGACTAGTTGCAATAATACGAGGCTTTGGTAAATGGCGAAGTCATGAAATTGAGGAATTATGACCGAGCCGTTACACTTCAATATGACACAGGTGGGCTCAAGTAGAGGGACGGCTTAGCTACTCCTATTGGAGGTCTTTAAAATTTCAATATCTGCAAAATACGAATAGTTGGTGCAAAACTCTCTCCTATATCTAGACACATAGAAATATCACTAAATGTATAGAACTGGTCTAAAATGTAGATCCCAATATGCCCTTTTTTTTCTTGGAAGTGTCTCCTGGCAGATGTCAATGTCATGTAAATGATGGAAACTGTGCTTTTGAAACTAATCTCCGCATAACCGTTGGGTATCTTTAAAAATTAGATTAGTTGACCGAAATTGCTGCACCCTTTAGGTCACAAACGTATCAACAGTGAATTGCTTCAACCACTTAAACTACTTGAACCACCTGTAGGCTGATGCTAATCAACTCTAACAAACAAACTGAAAGTGATATACATGACGTACAAACCTAATTGGTAACACAAAAGAACAACCATATCTATTGACTCGCAAACTGCGCTCGGTATTATTACGATATACGGCGTTAGCACGGAACCCAAGTTCCAGAATTGGTGTTTGTCACGAGTGGAAGGTTGTCAGGGCTTAGTGAGGTCAGTGGGGTCCACGAAGATCCACATTGTTTGAGCAGCCGTGCCCTTCGTATCTGTCAGCTTTCCCCGCCAGGTCGGGGCACCAAGTCCATGGCCACACAGCGAATACTATTGGGTTGCAGACAGCAAAGATGGCTTAATTTACAGTATTAGAGATAAACTAAGTGTAGGAATACTCAATTGAGTACTTTGCATATGGCAAGGCTGGTGTGGTGGTTTCTATTATTGATATGTACCTTTTTGAATATAGTCATGGCGCAGGAGCTCCAGTGGTCAACCGTTGAAGACTGGCTAACAGTGCTCACAATATGATTTCTTGGTATTCTCATAATGTCTTCAGTCACCTATTTTTGGTGTAAGGGTCTTGGTGAGAGATAAAGCAACTCACCTTAGTAGACCCTTTACTCTGTGGTTCGTATGTACTGATCTTTTCAATGGGTTTATTACCCTAAAAAGATGATAGAGCAGGCTGTGCAAAAACGGCTGAATATTTTTTCACCTATACATGTTCACTATTGATTATAATTCGTCTCGCATAATAGGTCACTACCTTGATTTGTCTTTTCACTAATTATAGACCGAGCCACAAAAGAGAGAGCCCCACGATTGGAAGTTCGTAACCTTGTTAGTCACTTTCACAATGTCAGAGCTTCTATGCTTGTGTACTAAATGAAAATCACTTTTCTTGGTCCCCGACCAAAAGCCGATTATATAAACCTTAACCAATTCCTCCATTTCACAAGTCATAAACACAATCGTCGCTTATACAATTTTAGATTGTCTAATATTCAATTGATAGTAATAATATTCATACTATAATCTTTTATTAATACTTTTAAAAAACACTAAATTATATTATAACCATGGGCTTTATATCTAAAGACTCAGGGATTGCTGGTTCAATTTACTTGGTCTTATATACTATCTACCTTACTTTTGGGTTTACTATTATATATCGTGAAGGGTGGAAGACAGTTTATACATTCTTTGTGGTATTTGGGGTGTTTAGAATCGCAGGTCAAGTTTGTGGTGTCGCCTTTGCAGCTTTGGGCTATGAACATTGGCAATGGTTGATTGCCTACTTGGTATTTACTGCTGAAGGTTACTTTATTCTTATTTTGTCTACTTTCCACTATGTTGCCAAAGCTCAAGTCGATACCTATGGTAAGTCCTGGATTAGACCTACCAAGGCTCAAATCTCTGCCAAGAAAGAGTCTCTTCCTAAGGGAAGAAAGTGGTTAGCTGACTACTCACCAGCCCGTACTTTCCACTGGATCTTGATCCCTGCCAATTCCATTCTTATTGCTGGTGGTGCCATGTTGGCAGGAATTGACCCATCAGAAATGGGTAACAGTAAATCAAAAATCGATACTTCCAAGGCATTGAGAACTGTTGGTCAATCTATTTTCTTAATTCAGTCCATTTGTGCCATTGGTTTTGCAGTCTACGCTACTCTCTACGAAAGACTTGGAAGAAATATCTATGTCAGGTCGGTTTTCGTGGCTGCTCCATTCATTTTAGTTCGTGGTGTCTTCGGTGTTCTTGCAATTTATATTCATGATATGAATTACTTTGATTCTTCTAATTATACCGCTGAAGGATTGAATTCTAAGTTTATTACTTATGAATATGTTTTGGGTACCAGTATGGAATTTATTGCTGCATCTATATATCTTCTGGTCTACTATTTTGATAAGAAGAATCATAAGGGTAGACAAATTGATGATCCAGAAAATGCTGAATTATCCAAGGCAATTACTGATGCAAGTGATAAGAGCTAATTTTGATTATTGTCTATCTTTTTTTTTTCGTTTTGATGAACTTCAATTCTTATATAAACGTTATCCACAAGTTCGCTGTTTCGTAGCTACTTTCAGTGTGGATCACAATCCTTTTATGACTCTTACAGTTGCTTTTTCCTTTTTTGAATTTTTGTTGATGTGTGAATTAGTTTTATTGCAACACTCTTTTTTAAGTATTTATAGACTGTATATACTGACAATAACTTAGGTCTAACGAATATCACGAAATGAGAATCTATGATCACGAGAATAGAGTATATCTGTAGCTAGTGACTAAATATCATAATTTTTCAGAGCTCGTAATAATTTCGGCTAATCTACTCGGCCGAGAGGTCTATACACTTGACATAGGTGAAATTTTACATATAGTATACGGAATTATCAATTAATTAATTTTATATTAATTATACAAATTAAGCTAAATAGCACGAAAGGGGTATCATCAACGGAGGGGTATAAAAGAGTGGGAAATTATTACATCAGAAGAAGAAACAACATAGGGTCTTCTAGACTACCAATGAAGTTTCCAAGATTTCTATAACAACAACGTATTAAAATCTTCTAGACGGTGAATTGAAATAATAATGAAAGAATTCAGTTCAATTGTCTAGTAAAGAATAGACAAAAGACCTCTTCTTTCCACTTTAGCAGGAGCTTCTAAGTTTCTCTTCTTGTTATTGTTTTCTGGAGCATAGTTAACAGTGGCTGCAACTTGGACCAATAATGAGATATCATAACCAGTAACGTTCTTTGGACATCCAGTTCTAGTGGAGTTGGATTTACCCTTGAAGTAAATATCGTAAGGACGAGAAACATTGTAGAATTTTTCAAGGGTCTTGTTGGAAACACCAGTAGCGTTACTAAGCAATTTAAATGTGGTAGAATTAGTATAGTTATTGTAAACTGGGCAAGCCACGAATTCACTGGAATTTTGGTAAGTTAACAAGGACTTGGAAATACCGAAATCTTGTGAGAATGAATGGTTCTTAGCAGTAGTTAACTTACCAGTCTTATCAACGAACACGTTAATTGGTAATGGATATGACACCTTACTGGTGTTTTGAGAAAAGGTACCATTGGAACTATTTCCAAATGGAATATTCAATGAGTAACCTTGGTTGGCTCTAATACGTCCAAAAAAGGCAGGTTCATCCACACCTAAGCCCAAATCTTCACCATCGAATTTGACCAAATTATATTCGAATTCGTTACCTTGGTGGTGGGCGATTAAACTGAAAACTGGTGAAGTAGATTGGAAAAATCTTTTAGTTGGTAATGATACAGCCAAATTAAGGCATAAAAATAAAGCAGCAAAAAATGACAAGAATTGCATGGTTGAAAATGATCTTGAACGCTTGAAAAAGGGGGAAAGTGGCCATTTGGGGCCATTTATACCCTGAACCGTGCCCCCAAAGTTTTGAAGCAAGGAATGATCGGTGCATTCGGACCCACATTTTGTGTTATTTTTTTGCAACTAGCTATTACATCAGACCCCACCGCATTCCACAACCGGAAATGATATTGGCACGTTAGGTGCGCAGCAATAATAGGTCAGATCAAGTACTAGAATGGAATTGAAATCGATTGAACGGGGCAAGGGGGGTAAAGGGGGATTTAATTCGGACCGATCAATTTACATGCAAGTTCAAGTATAGAACAAGGGGGTGGACATCAAAATTTTAGTACCTTGAATATGCGAAAGAACTATTCCATTTTTTGAAGCTCTGGTTTAAATTTGCGCATCGTTAGTTTGAGTCTTCGCTACCCATCATCCATTTCTTTCCTATTAAACTTTAACCGAATGACTTTATCGTTCCTTTTGTTGCTTTGACAAAGCACCCGGTTGCATATGCAGGGCTCATCCGGGTCGGTAAGTCTTGAGTGGTCACGTGCATATAGGTGAAATTTTGGGCTTTTCACCGAAGTGTCAATTGCGCTTCATTTACCTAAACTGGACCACGATCTATAGATAGATTTTTAGATGGATTTCACGTGGAAGATCACGTGACAGTGATCTATAGTTAGTGAAAAATTTCACCTAATTCCCACATTTACTACGAGTTTTCACTACATGTAAGGGCCTAAAAGTAGCTCAAAAGTGCAAGCTGTAAAGAAGCCGAGGAATAAACAGGATGATGAATAAATATACTATATAACGGGAACCCACATCCATATAGTCCATTAGACCATCTAGATAACTGATACTATTTAAAAAACATAATAAACTAGATCATGTTAAAAAAATTTTAATAAAAGCCATCAAAACAAAAGTAAGTAGGTTAATGAAGTTAGATATTAAAATTTAAGTTGGAGAAATTTATTCTTTTTAACATTGAGGAGTAATTTTGTTCAATTTAAAAGTCCCCCAACAATTAAAAAAAACTTCGATTCGTTTTATATTGGATTTAGCACGCTTATAATTCAATACCCTTTGGAGAGTTCAAAGCAGCCTTAATAGAACCGTAAAGGGTGAATTGCAAGGAGGTTAAGGTACCAACCATAACCAATCTGGTTGGTAAACCAGCGAAAGAACCTCTGATACCCAATTGACCGGCTAATTGAGCTAATAAACCAATGGTAGATTGACCTGGAGCCTTCTTGGTCTTGTTAACCTTAGACAACAAGGTGTCAGCAGGTTGGGAAACAACAGCAGCGGAACAACCAGCAATAACACCAGCTAACAAGTTAACACCAGTCAAAGAAGAAGAAGATAATTGATCCTTTGGAGTTGGGATAGACTTGAAGATAGCTTCAGCAGCTCTTTCGAAAACCAAGAACTTAGCGATGTTGTAAGGAATTTGCTTGAATAAGATTGGAGTGAAACCGTTGTAGAAAGAACCAACACCTTCTTCCTTTAAGATTCTAGAGAAAGCACCAACTAAACCGTTAGCGAAGGTTGGTTGAGAAACCAATCTAATTCTAGTAGCTTCTAAAGGACATAAAGCAATATCAGCAAAGAATTCAGCTAAAGCAGCAGAACCAATGTAAATGGAGTTCTTGTAACTCTTGGCGTTTTCGTAACCTAATTGTTCAATGAAGGTCTTCTTGAATAATTCGTAACCACCGAACTTGAAGGCACCTTGTAAAGAGTAACCTAAGACAGTTGGACCTAAACCGGTCAACAAAGCACCGGCACCTTCAGAAGCAATAACTTGTCTGAAAGAACCAATCATACCCTTGTTGTAAACAGTTGGTTCTAATTGAATTCTGGTCTTGACAACATCGATTGGAGTCATAGCACCGTGGGTAGCACCACAACCGATGGCACCGGCAAGGGCGAAAGAAGCGTAATCACCAACGGTGAATTGTGGAAGGACTGGGGCTTGAGCGGCAGACATTATGATAAGAAGTAAATGATATATAAAAAGATTAAAATGAGAGGCTCGGGCTTTTTTTAAGGACTCAAAATTTTTCGTGTCCGGTATAGGGCGATACTCGGAGGTGAAAAATGCGGCATACACCCGGAGGGATTAGGGGAATTGCGGCGATATGATTGGTGCGTGGCCACGTGAGCGAGCGTTTGCCATCTCATTCCGGTCGCTGGCAAATGGGTTAGCAATGATGGGGGAGACGTGGAGGCAGAGGGTGAATGAAAGGGTGCGTGAATGAAAATTGTGATGCCGCTGTACAGAAGACGGGTGGGCATATGCCTGCTTGAACATCTGTTTAAAGCAGATGTATGGAAGCATACCCCAATGTACTATATATATATAGGGCTACTAGTGATGAGATGGGGACCCGGGCGGACGAGGGGACTCTGTGTACACGTGCCGGTGAAACACGTTTAGATCAGATCCATTGATCCAGTCGCAGAGGGGGGGCTGATTGCAGTGGTGGCGGTCCCTGCGCGATGGAGCACGTGAAGTGACCAGAAACGCCAGAATCGGTAATATTGCTGCAACCGGCAACTCGCCATCACCAACCATCACCCACCAGAAAGTCCAACATTACCAGTCACTTCAACCAGCGGGGAACCAACGAAATGCTTTTTTTGATAGATCGGTATCCCCGCTAGCCTGAATTCCGTCTTTTGACTTTTAGTCAGGTTCTGTTCTTTTTTATCCACGACGGTTAGATCGCTTTTAGCGTTTAAGCGCATCCAAACGCTTTGTAACCGTGTACTGTAATGGCGAACTCAATGTACCTTTCTTCTGCATCAAAAGCTCTTGAAGTGGCGGTTTTTGTAGGCAAATACTTTCTTCGATGCCCGGTAACGGTTTCTACCAGCATATAGGTGGGTAGGTCACTCTGGACGCCACCTAACGATATGAAGCAACTTTGCAACTGTTGTTTGAGACAGTAGCCAAACAGCTGTAGTTTTTGCTCCCAACCTGGTAAAGTCACGCGAGCCATGATACTCTATTTACGTGTTTAATGTCACAAGCCTCGTTGTCTCTCGGGGCTACCAACAAGTGTGAGTTGACTGCAAAATTAAGGATATGTCAAAGAAAGCCACACTTTTAGAGCGAAGAGGCCAATGTTGCAAAAATCAAAATGCTCTTGAGCTTGCACTTGAGTTGGTTGTAGTTATATTCCAGAACAGAGTTGAGACTCTCTAACTTTGTTTGAAAGGAATTCACGGTGAATATATCAGTGAGTTCTAGTACATTCTCTAGTTTCGTAATGGCATTATCTTGTAATATACTAATGAAGGAGGTAATCCAATCTTTTCTCCTAGAGTATACGCTTTCAGAGCAAGCTTTTTCCGTACATGTTTAAGTTTTAGACTACATTGACAAAATTATTCGATACATAGGATAGTTTCCAATTGCTTAAAAAGCTGTTCCCATACATACTTAAGTTGAACATTGCAGACTAAAATTCTTCTTTACATCAGAAAGTTCTGAATTGCAGCTCAATTTGTTTCTACGCGTCTTAAGGTTTTTAATTGCATTGGATACAACTTCTATACATCTTTAAATTTTAAAGTGCAGCTGATTATACTTCCATACATCTTTAAGTTTGGACTTACATACATGTGAATTTCCATACATTAGTAACTTTTGAACTGCAGATATCCTTAATTCTATACCTCTCATACTTTTTGGTTGCATACATATCATACTTTATACATCCTATACTTTGAAACCACATATCAAGGTTTGTCTATACTCTTGATACTTTTATGGTACCTTTTATACTTTTCTCATACGTCTTATGATTTGAACTTGCATTAAATTTTAGCAGAAGACCCATACATCAGTTAGTACCATCAACTTAGAGAGCTAAAGAAGATAATCCAATAATCAAATAGCTGTCATTTGGGATTATGAACTATGTTTGTCATCATGAATTGCGGTATTCAATTTCTTACAACACAAAAAAATTAATCATTTTCAAAAAAATACAAAAATTTACCAAAATCATAATTCTATCCAAACTTTAAAAAATTTGAAAAATCCACAAAATACTAAATTTCAGTAAACTACAAGTTTTAATACTCTTTAACCAATTCTTCTTAATTATCTCTTTGGTTAACAAATTTATATCCATTAATCTATATAAATATTCATGCAAGAAATGTCATGTGCTTGAATAGGATATACTGTTCATTATTCATTGACACACTCATTTCAGATTCTACTAGTGACTATGGAACTTAGATGGTGCTATTGTTAAGCAGAATAAACTCCAAAAGTGATTGTTCGTGCAATTATTGTTTTAGCCATTGAATTTGATGCATTGCACCCATTACTTACTGGCACAATAAGAAATTGCAACCAACTAAGAGCATAGTAAACGGAGAGTCTATTTTTTGGGGCCAGACATTGTGCTTTATTTTCAATCCCGCTGTTGTGTTTCTTTTTATATACTGTGCAACACATAATTTTGTCTGACGATATACCTATAATCTATGCTTCAGGGCCTTTATCACTGGACGATACGCCCAAACTAGCCAATGCGCTTTCATTGGTTAAAGCATTCATGGCTGCCTTTTGACTGGCAAACTTTTTATTAAGATCGTAACCAACTCCCAAAACTGTATCGTTTACAAGAACAGTAGACTGGAAATCGTTTCCTGCTCTGTGATACTTATAAATTGGAGTCAATCTTTTTTGTCCAAGCAAAGCGTACAATGTGTTCTTTGCAGAACTATCAATTCCAGCTCTACTAGCACCATAATCAGGAATTAATCCGTATGGTGTGACTTCTGGTGGACCATAAGGAGCAGCCGAAGGTTGTGAATAAGGTTGGGCCGATGGCTGCGAATATGGCTGCACTCCAGATGGGTTATTATTGGTATAAGCAGCTCCACTGGAACTTGGATACACGGCTGGTCCAGACAGTTCTTGGTACATGTTTGCAGTCATAGAAGAAGATGCTGGAGCAGTAGGCAATTCGGAAGAATTCGGGCTTTTTATGGTCATTTGGTAGCCCTTCATCAAGTTCTCCATAAGGGTATTCAATTTTTCTCTATTTTCAAATAAAGCACTAGCAGCTTTCTCCTTAGCACCTTCGAAATCTTTACTACTGGTACCAAGACTGTAGGCCTTACCGTTAATTTGAAGCTGAGCCACGTATGGGTCACTTTCCAATTGCACGTACTCCACCACAAACTGTTCAGGCTCGACGTTATGAAGACTGGTGACCTTTTTAAAGATCAAATCTAACTGTTTCACAGCCATACTGGTGACTGGTTGAGATGAGGATTTGACATTAAGGTCAGAAATGATTGGAGAGTATAAGTGACGAAGCCATATCTTGATTTCTTCAGTAGAATACGAATTTTCCACCAATCCACCAATATAGGCTAAGAAAACATTGGCAAAAACCGCCAATTTTTGACTTATGGAAATTTCATTCGATAAATTGTACTTGTAGTTATCAATTAAATTATAACCCAAGGCAAATTTCGATAGTATTTCATTGGAGGTGATTCTATGACATAAAACATATATTTCATCCTCATCGATATCTGGGAACCATTCGTCTAAAATGTCCAAAATAAGCATTTCCAAAATCGATCTACCTTTAACGGCCAACTTGGCATTATGGGCCCGAGTAAAACCTACCAGTTCCAAGTAGTCCGATGGTTGACGATACGATTTATCAGTGAGTACACGGATCAAGATAGAATCATCCGATAAAGGAGGAAGCAATGGAGGATACGACTCCAATGACGCAGAAGATGACGACACCAAAGACTTACTGGCAGCTTGTTTGTTGGCTTCTTCGTCTTTAAGTACCTGAGTAATTTCTCCAGGTGTATAATCAATAAAGTATCCCACGTACTTGTCGGCATTGGGCGACTTAAAGTTGATTTTGGCCAAGGCCTCCAAGAGTGGAAGTTCTCCTTCCTCGTAAAGCTGCTTGAGCCTAACTCCTACTTTCACTTGTGCTGATACCAAGAGTGATTTGGCGCGATCCACCACCGTGGACTCTGGTACAGATTCCATCATCGTCATTAACTCCTTGTAATCTGAAGCGTTGGGGGTCTTGCTAAGAATCAGATTAAGGGTCGCTTGGATCTGCGACACGTTACTCTTAACCTGGTGAAGATCATCACACCAGGTTAACAATGTGTTCTGGTCCACGTCCATACTAATACAGAGATGGGTGCTGTTTGAATGCAGTTAGCGGATTTTGAATGTGAAATGTTATGCGGTGGGCGTGCGCCTACCGAAAACATCAAAACTTAAAGGTTCTGTGTCAGTTTGAGTCTCCAGACTGACTGGGTGCCAAAATTTTCTTTTTGTAACTGCGAGGTGACTGATAAGAGTGTCTCATCGAGGTTGCTGCTGTGATTTACATACTCACCACCGTTCATTGGTTGTTAGGACTCGAGCAGCAGGTTTAAGTGGAACTTCTATACATCTTAAGGTTAACGCAGGGTCAAAAGTTCCTTGCATCAACTTCATTTTTCTACTACTTGCATCCCGCAGTAATCTGTGCCTCGTATCATATCATCTTTTGGCATCTTCAGCCGCTTTGTGCATAGGCTTTTTCTGCTTGTTTTCTCATCAACTTTTTGACATAAACACCCCCCACACCTTCTTCCTCCAGAACCTGCCCTCCCCTTTCCAGCAGGTACAGAACCACCCCATTTTCCAAAGCAGCATCAGAAGTGCTCCAGGTTTCTCCAAATACTATGTGACATAGCTTTCAGCCCCATTAATTACACTAATTATACTATACTTTTAATTTTTCACCCACAGTGCTTCTGTTTCTTTGATGAACGACTTTTGCAATAACCGCAACAGTGATGACTACATCCCGGGAACCATCAAGGTGTTCGTATCTCTGGATATCTCGTCCATCGACACCTTCACCGCTGGTAAACCACTCAAGAAGAACGACCAAGGCGTGGTGCTACTTCCCCAGCCTACGGATAGTCCCAACGACCCATTAAACTGGTCCTACTGGCGGAAAGCTTACCATTTGATCTTGGTATGTTTCATAACTGCCCTCACTGCCGCCATTTCCAACGACGCTGGAGCAGCCCAAGACTCCCTTAACAAGGCCTACGGTATCAGTTACGACGCCATGAACACTGGGGCCGGAGTGCTCTTCCTTTTCATCGGCTGGTCCTGTATTGTTTTCGCTCCTGCCTCATCGCTTTATGGCCGTAGAATCACCTATATCATATGTATTCTTTCGGGGTGTCTTGGATCCGTATGGTTCGCCGTGTCCAAGAGAACTGCCGATACCATCTGGTCCCAGGCATTTGTGGGGATCTCCGAGGCTTGTGCTGAGGCTCAGGCCCAACAGTCATTA
This sequence comes from Suhomyces anneliseae, assembly GCA_030568535.1. Taxonomy (NCBI): domain Eukaryota; kingdom Fungi; phylum Ascomycota; class Pichiomycetes; order Serinales; family Debaryomycetaceae; genus Suhomyces; species Suhomyces anneliseae. The sequence continues at coordinate 52,113 of JAJMGB010000048.1, forward strand.
TCAGACATATTTTTCCAGCACCAATTGGGGTCGGTGTTGACTCTATACATTTTGGCTACTTCAGTGGGGTCATTTTTGGGCCCGCTCATAGCCCACCTTATTTCCAAGTCCCAGACCTTCAGATGGGTCGGCTGGTGGGGTGCTATTATCTGTGGAGCCACTTTGATCGTGATTCTTTTCACCTGCGAAGAAACCGTATTTGAGAGATCCAAGTACACTGTCGAGTCCAGGACTGCCCAAACGGTCCAGGAAGAGCTTGAAAAGACCGATAAGGATAAGGTTGACGCTGATGGTGTCCAAGTGACCGAGTCCCAGCACTTTAAACCGGATCCAGAGCACCAGTCCGAAGCCCTGAACGAAAAGCCTTTACCGTACTACAAAAAAATAGCATTAATTACTCCAGCATCATATCTTCAGGGATTTGGGTTCAAGCAGTACGTCCGGAGATTCTTTCTTTATTTCAAGGTATTCACGCTTCCAGCGGTGTGGCTTTCGGGCATTTTATGGGGTCTTCAAGACGCCTATATGACTTTCTTCTTGACCACTCAAGACACTTATTTCTACTCTCCTCCATGGAACAAGTCAGAAACCGGGGTCGGGATCATGAACGTAGCCACCTTGATCGGAGCAGTCATCGGCTGTTTCCTTTCTGGTATTGTTTCCGATAAGCATGTCCTTTGGATAGCCAAGAGAAACGGCGGTGTCATGGAACCAGAATATAGACTCTGGCTTCTCTTTATCACCTTAATTATTTCACCAGCGGGCCTTATCATGTTCGGAGTCGGTGCTGCCAGAGAATGGCCATGGCAAGCCATCTACGTCGGTCTAGGCTTTATTGGCTTTGGCTGGGGTTCTATTGGTGATACTGCCATGTCTTATCTTATGGATGCTTACCCAGAAATTGTCATCCAAGGAATGGTTTGTGTTTCCATTATCAATAACACTTTAGCATGTATTTTCACCTTCGTTTGCTCGCTTTGGCTAGAAGCTTCTGGTACCGATAAGACCTATATTGCATTAGCCATCATTGATTTTGTTTCCGTTGCATGTATTATTCCGTTCTTGATTTATGGTAAATCCATGAGAAAGAAGACCAGAAAGTTGTACTTGCTGATTGTTGATTTGAACAACAATTGAACATCAATAATAACAATAATTAATTTAATATCTGCATTAATAAAACATTAGAAAATTATAAAATAAAAGAAGAATCCAAATCATTAGCAAATTAATTAATTTAAAAGTCATCTAATCTAATAATTATTAATTATAATAATTTCTGGAAATTGTTTCATTGGATCTTCTATCATTCACATCTTCCGTTCATATGGCATATCTATCATTCAGCCAGCGAACATCCTAGCATCTTCATCCTCTAATAATTGTTATAGTCTCATATTATCATAATTAATTAATTTCATTCACTTAATTTACTTAATTTTAAATGCCTTATATTAATTAATTTAGTTTAATCCATATACTTCTAATTCACTCAATTGCTAATTTCTTAATTTCTTAATTTACGGTTATATATATATTTCTACAGGTTTAAAATTGATAGTCGGTATAATATACAATATTAATTAACATATTATCTTATACGTATAAGCAATAAAGCTGACTTTATTAACTCTACGTTTTCATAAGTACAGTAGTTATATTTATACATATTTATTCAAGGTCATTTGCGTCGGAAACAGAAGCAGATTGTGGACATTGGGTGCTTTATATTTTTGGATTTTTAACTCATTAATTAGGGACTTTACTAGAAGCACCCAAAGAGCCATAGATTAATATTTATAGGTTATTGATTAGTTATTTTCGATTTAGCAACCATGAAAAAACCACTGATTCCATTCAGTAGCCATCCGTAATAATTAACTTTTGATTATAGTCAATTTCCTGCCCACCACTACGCGTTCCTTCTGTCCAATTAAACAAGTAGTCGTTGAGTGGACATCAATTAATCGATGTTCATATCGTCATCACCGTCATTTTGACCTTGACCATTTCCGCTATCTCCAGCAACAGGAGCAGCAGCATCAGATCCAGCTGCTGGGGCACTTTCCTTCCAGTAGTTTTCCATTTGGTTATCAAGTTGCTTTTCTTGCTTTTGTTCATTCAATTCAGTTTGTGACTTTCCACTCATGTAAGCTTCCAACTCATCATCCAATTGATCAGCTGATTTCTTGACTGGTCTGGCAGGTCTGGTCTTCTTTGGCTTGGCTGGTCCATTACCACCAGCACCACCGGCATTAGCACCACCTGGGCCTCTTTCACGTCCACCTCCACGTCTTTCACGGTCTGGTCCTCCTCTCCTCACTGGAAGACTACCAATACGAGAAGCCAATGATGAAGCACTCTCCACCACCAAATTTTCTCCCATGGCCTTCTTACCATCATATTTGGCAATAGCTTCAGCGTTGCTTCTAGCATTATCTCTTTGGAAAGCAACATAAGCTATACTATCATTCTTATTATCAAATTTCACGAAATCAACTGGGGAAATGGATCCGAATAAATTGGATAAATCTTCACCATTTAAATCAGGATGAATGTTTCTAACTCTGAGCACAGGTCTGGAACCGGCCATTGAGACTATATCACGAGGAAGACCAGCATTTGGAGAAGAACGATGACTTGGATGGTGGTGATGTCTAGAATCTCTTGGAGGTTGAGGTCTAGAACGTGACTTGTTGATAGGATTCTTTCTGGCAAGGCCACCTTTACGAGGCCCCGACGTTCTTTTACGGGCTTTATTTTCGCCGATGATGTCATCCAATGACTTTTCTAAGATATCTGACATGATGTGTGGTTTAAAAAAAGGGTTTTAGTAAATGTAATGTAGTATGCGGTTTATACCTGAATTGAGTTGAAAATGAACAGTGTCGATAAAAATTACACAAACGCGTGGGTTACGTAATCGCAATATCCACCCATAAGTTGAATATTTGGTGAAAAGAGTGCCAGGAAGGGCGCTAGAGAGTAGCGGAAAAACAGGAACTACAATAGAAACAAAGTTAAAATGAGTTAAAATTTTTTTACACTAATTTTCAGTGAAACTTCTAGGCAAATTCGAGCAATAACCGTGAAATATCACCTTAAGCCAGCAAATATACCCACCAAATAGTATAATTACGTCTATTTTTAGCAGAATAAATGTATAAACTGATCCTTGGAGCTGCAAAAACACCTGTAAAAAACGAATACTAGAGATTAGAATATTACTCCTCTTTTTATTGTAGCTTTTAGTGCCAGTAGTTATGGTTCTCACAGCTTCAACTTAAGGTATTACCCCATAACTCCCAAAATTAAGAACCGCCAATGGCTCTAAAAACAAATTAGAACCTTCAATAAACTAGAAAATAGCTAACCTAGTAATATCAACAACTATCTCCTTCCTTGTCTAATAATCCCTTCTTTAGCCAAGAAGTATTTACTCTATTTGCACCCAAAATTGCCCCAAAATGGCAATAACCAACCCCATAAATAGAACAATATATTACAGCTTTCTACTATACCTACGTCTCTAATCTTACTAGTCTTTAAACATTTAATAAAGGTACTACTAATTCATATTGAGAATATTATGCTAATCAGTGACACTTATCCATTCATGATCTTCTATCAGTCACGATCTTTGATATAATATACCACTAAATTAATAATTATCACACATCATTCAAGCTAGTTATTAGTTATAGCTGTACTTTGCTGATATGAATATTCTGCAAAAAAAGAAGGGAGTGGAAATTGATAGTTCTATTCTAGAATTCTTTAAATTCATTAATTTGTTTAATTATTCTTAGTTTTTCTTCTTTCCAACAGTTCTGTAGTTGTCCAGTTCTTCATATCTGATACCACTCAACTTACCTTCAGAATCAAAAAGATCAACCTTCTTAAGGTAATCTAATTGTTGTAACTTTGGCCAGTTGACATATTGGTAACCATTCTTGTTCAATTGGATCAAACTGTTAATATTGAACAAAAGACATCCTCCAAGAACCAATAAGTTCTTGATGTCAGTGATAGAACCTCTTGGATAAAGTAAAATAGCCAAAAAGACCAATAATGAAGTACCCATGAAGTATGGTAATAATTGAACGTATGGTGGTCTTCTATCAACAAATGGAGAGTTTACAGCATCTTGGAAAGGCTTGTAACATCCTAAGAATAAATCATAGGAGTCTTGACGACTACCATCTTTATAGTTGTTTTTGTAGTATCTAGTGATGGAATTGGTCAAATCATTCAATGTACCCTTCTTGGTTCTCTTACCAGTTCTAGTGAAATCAGTCTTTAAAGCTCCAGTACCAGAGTAAGCACTAGAAACTGCATCGGCATTATCAGCCCAGAAGTTTTGGAAGAACAAGTTGAAGCTTGGATCCAAAACTTCCCATGGGGTCATATTATCCTTTGGTAAGTAACCAGAGTTGGTCAATTGGTTTTGTAATACCCAACGGGCAACAGTGGATTGAACAACATTGGTACGATCCAAACAATCCATACAGTTGGTTCTAACAACCTTGTTTTGAGTGGACTTGATGGTGTGAGATTGAAGATCAATGTGGAAGTAGTTATCACTAGTGTAACCTAATTCAACCAATCTTTCTAATAAAAGTTTAATTCTATCCCATCTCATGTTTCTACATTCATGATGGAAATCAAAGTAAATGTACTTGACATCTTTAGCCAAAGCAGAAGGTAAGTTTTCCACAGCAGCTTCATAAGCATCCTTAACAGGCTTTTCATAACCACTTTGGTTGACCAAGTTGACCAAGAAGTTTTCACCATATAAATCAGTTTGTTCAGTGAAATGTTTGGTGGTAGAGTCTAATGAAGATTTGGAAGAAATCACCAAGTTTGGCTTATATTTCAAATTGTTAATTTCACCCCAGTAAACCGGAACAGAACCTCTGGTCTGTAAGAAAGAGAAGACCTGCTTATCCTTGGAAGTGAAGATTTGTTCGGTTTCATTGAAATTGGCCACGTTACCGTCTTCATCAATACCACGACGGAAGTATCTGGTACCAGCTCTATGAATAGAACGACGAGTAACCAAGGCGAAATCCAAACCATGAGGACCATTGAAAGAAGCAGAATGGGACTTGAAGTAACCATAGATTATAGGAGTAATGAATTCTGGGGCATGAGAGAAATCTTCACTCATGTAACCATTCCACCAGAATCTCTTGTCATAAGGAATGTTTTTGGTGGTGTATTGTCTTTGTAAAGAGTTGGTCAAATCATATCTGTTACCAATAGAATAGTACAAGGTGGCATTGTTTAATTGTTGTCTCAATAAATCCAAGTATTGGGTTTCTTCATGGTTTGATTTGGCAAAATCATTTTTACCTAATGGCAAGATCTTGAAGGAAGTGATCTTGGCGATTTCACCATCCAAAACATGACCGGTGACAGTATGCTTGTCAGCAATGATCACATACTTGTTGATCTTTAATTTGATGGTACCGATAATACATGAGATGGCAGTTTGGGGTTGTCCGAGGCTCAACTTGGTGTAAATGGTTGGAATAGTATCGGAGACTTCCAAGTCATTGGTACCGTTAAGGAAGAGGTACTTTTGAGCATTGCTGTTGTAGAACACGTGGGTTCCATCTGGAGCGGTGGCGTGAAAGAAACCCATGATGATTAGTAGAAAGAAAAGGTGAATTAGAGGAAAAGGGTCGTTTAAATCACCGCCCTTGGAGACCAGTGAGAGTACACGTGATTTTATCAGTCTGGTGGGGTTGCGTTGCGCCAGGATGCAATGGATCCAGGTACCCGGGAGAAAAGGTTTCTGCGAGTGAATCAGAGAGATAAGTAGAATACTGGACTCTGCAGGTGGCGGCCTAACTTCTCATCGAACAGCTTTGCTATTGGCACGTTGGTTGGCTCTCCACATTTTGATATATTGGTGATGTTCCGCGATAGCCTCAGAAAATGATGATTTCCGTGGGTTGGGCCTGTGAATTGGATCAGATCCAGATCTAGTTGGAACAGAACATCAGAACCACTATAATTTAAAACTACACCTTTTCTACTGTAGCATGTGACTTAAAACTTTAACCAGCTTAATTAGCATTTTCAGCATCAAGATGTGTATGCAAAAAATATCGAATTTCTGTTTCTTGGAAAAACCGCAGTTTGATCTGGCATAATATTAAAATTTAGCCAATATGCCAAAAATTAGTGCAATGTTGAAATGTTCAACATTTCACAATGTATCTAATCTCCTAATATTGGTCACAATACATCTAAATCTGTAAGATACGGAGTAGATGATTTCAGGTAATGTCTTCGGTGGAAATGTCTCAAAATAGGCAAGTGAAAAGTTCCTAGAATGGAAGTACATTATTTTCTCGCATATTGGCTCGCTTAGGATTTAAAGGAGATACCTGAAATGAGAACACAAAGAGTATCCGAGGAGATAAACTTTCAAGGAAAAAGGGGTAAAATAGTAAAGATTGAAGGGGTAAACGATAAGTGAAAGACAACAAGAGCCAAGTGGTTCATTAATGATAGTAAGTACTGGGTTGTCATTCCCAAGATATCTTATTGGTAGTATTTCTGGGGGTATTTGTGTGCTTGTTGATGGACTTGTGATGGGTGCAAATTGACAAAAGCACAGTGCGAACCAGAAGCGGCTGGATTAGCCCAACAATTACAACAACAGTGGAACAGCCAGACAAAGATCAGCCAAAGCTTGCATCAATAATCTATGTTGCTCAAACTAGCAAGGATAAAGGGCACCAAGAGCTCTAGTAAAAATTCCATCTTTGGTGAAAGCTCGGTATATCTCACCAAAGCATGTTATTACTTGGCTTTAAAGGGTCTATTGACCTACTTTTAAAAATCACATCCCGCTGGATTGCAATTCGGACTTTTCATTCTGTGTAATTTTGGAGTATTATAAATTTGAGCTGTGTGGTGGACCATTTAAGTCCCCTTTAACTTTGTTTGCAGCCATTCTAATTGTGGAATTGTAGTTACTTTCACCATTTATATAATCAACTTGATCAAGAGGGGAGTAGAGAACACGTCATTGAGGTTAATAATGCATGAACATTTACTTAATGCTCCAGAAGTATAAATGAACTACATTTCCACCTGTTTGTAGATTCAAATTGCATAGACGCTGGGACAAATGGCAGCAAAACTCGGGAACGAAGTCCGAAAGATTTGAGAATTATGTACCACGGGAATTCAAGTCCCGGAAAAATGTTCATTTAAACAGCACTTTAGATCCTTACCAATTACTGAGCTACAACTTGACCACAATAGTGCCCCTCTTCCCCTTCCTACCTATACTTCCTATACTATTAATATTCATACTCCTAAATACTACGCTTAAAGGAAACTCATTGCCAAGCGTATTGTGTTGCATGTTAATGATCTGGTGTGCCTTGACGCAATAACTGGTCACATTTAACCCCTTGTTGTTTCTTTCCTGATATATATATATATTGCTTTTTAGCCTACCAGTTCTCCTTAATACCTCCATATTTGACCTGTCGCATTGGCTGGTTCCTTGCAGCTAATTCGCGCTGGAGTGACACAGATCAAACTATTCGCGCATATTGACAAAACAAAGTCCTATTGTGGGATCTTTGAATCAATAACCAACTACCTATCCGTAGCTCATCATGGCTGACTACTATCAGGTACTTGGGCTCTCTCGTGGAGCATCCATAGAGGATGTCAAACGTGCATACAGAAAGCTCAGTCTCAAGTACCATCCTGATAAAACTCCCAATAAGGATCATCACGCTTTGTTTATTGACATTAGCAATGCTTATGAAGTATTAGGAAACTCAACATCAAAAGCAAAGTATGATGCGGAACATATAGGTACATCTGCTCCATCTGCAAGCCATACAGGTCCTGGGAGTGCCTTTGATGTTTTCACCTCCAATTACTCCCATTTTTTCCAAAGGTCAAATACATCCAATTTCAAATCGGGGTCTGGTTACTACGGGTTTTATCAACATGTTTATGGAAGGAAAGATGATGAACAAAAGAGAGCAGAGGAAGAAAGAGCACGTTTTCAAAGTGAACAATTGAAGAAAGAAATGCTTGAAAGAGCCAGAGCTGAAGAAAGAATGCGCCAAAAGCAAAGACAGAAAGAAGCAGAAGAGTTAGAAAGAAACAAAGAAAACTATTTCAAAGCGAAAGCAGAAGCTACAAGAAGAGCTTACGAAAGTCATCAAAGAGACAATTTAGATGCCCAATATGAAAAGCAAGACAAAAGGCATGGAAGAGGGTTCGATTCTAGTGATCCAATTGTCTTAGATGATGAAGCAGGAAGCGAAGATTCATTTTATTCTGTTCTGGACGAAGAAAGAGGCAGAAACGTAAAGCAAGAAGTACATGAAGAAGAGGATGAGCTGGAAGTAGAAGTGGAAGAACAACCACAACAACCACAACCAGAAGTCAAAGCCGAAAAGGTACCTGAACAGAAACCACAAGAAGATATTAAAACTCCAAAGAACCTGTACCAAGGGGATGAAATAAACTTTGATGATGAACTGGTGAAGAGCAAACTTAATGACCTTCTCAATAACCCTGTCAACATAAGGCCAAGAGCTGATCCCTTCAAGAGAAGATCAGTTTCTCCTAGAAGAACACCCATGCAACAAAACACCAGTTACGCCAGATCAACTGAAACTCCATCTAGAAGAAATTCCAAATCTTCCGATACACCAATGAAAAGTACAAAACGTCACAAACCATCTACTAATGCATTTACATTTGATGAAATGGACAAGAATCTCGGTGTGGATATCGATTCAGTGAATATGAACGATTTATACACTAGTTTGCCAGATGAATCAGATACAGACAAGGGAAAAAGCAGGAAAATCAGTGACAATATTTCCAGCAAGGCCAAACGTGCTAAATTATCTGAATATTATGATGGTACTGCCAAAGCAGAAACGCTTTCAACTCCAATCAATAAATCATCGGTTAAAGGACATGCCATTAATAATATTGATGATTCATTCATTCAATTCAACGAGCATCCACCTACTCCACCATCAGCTCAATTGAATCCGGAATCTAGCAAACAAGAATGGTTGGAATATGAAGCAACAATTAAGGATTATCAGGAACAATTTACCGATTATAAAAAGAAGGTCACTGAGTATCAAGTAGAGAGAATTAAGAGAGATGATATAAATCTCCAAAAATTGGATATTGGTGCTACATTTGATACTTATCAAAAATGCTTGCAAAAGGATATGGAAGTTGTGGGCCAATTCAACGAGCTGTTGAGATTGTACTATGACACCATGAATATTTACAAACAAAACTGTAGGTGGATGCAAGTGGCCAAGACCTTTAAAGAAGAGTTCCAATCCAAATGAGGAAAATTCGATAGGCCAATGAATCTGATTGAGAGGAGAGTTGCAAAGCATTAATTTGGAGATGACAAGGATCATTTCTTACAGTCCATGGCTAATTTAATAATATAGTAATGACCATAATGACTACATAGAATAATACATAATTACACATTATGAAAGTAGATATTTGCAGTAATTATTAAGGAGAGTAAGGTCGATGATGTAATATCTTGATCGATTGTAATGAAAGTCTTTTATTTTATGTATTGCTATCTTATTCCTAGAATTAGGTCCATTTCCAAACCAGAAAAATTGCTCAATAAATGCCTTTCTTTATTTAGCATCTAAATCATAACCTATTTAAAATATAAAACAAATTAAAATGAGTTTTCAAGAGTACAAGTAAAAATAAAAAAAGAGTATCAACATTAATCAAAAAATATAATTATATCAAATAAGGAACTGTCAGTGTCAAAATCATATAAATGAAAAATGGTGAAATAAATACAAAAAGTGAAAAAATTAATATTATATAAATAAATAGTACAAAAATAACAATTACTCGATTCTTCTGTAGAGGAGAAACGTGGAACCCCAAAACGGCAAAACCAGTAGTCACGTAGAAGTAGAATATCAGTAATCACGTAGAGCATAGACGAGTGGTTTATCCAGGAGAGGATCAAATACTAAATAATTGTCTTGAGTATTTAATTGAACACGGTCTCTTTTGTGGATCAATAGCTATACCATTTTTGGGTGCTAAAACAGGGTCCAACCACCTAAACACACTGTTGAAGTAGATAGAAAAAACTATTGCTGGAAATAACACTAAATACGTAGTAATACTGTCATTTCTAACACTATGCCTTCCTAATTATTTTACCTTACCTGTGAAACCATACTCTAACTACTGTAGTACTGTATAACTAGTATATAGCCATTTTTCACTCTAAAATACGCAAATAACAAGCTACAAACGAGCAAAAAACGGCAAGCAATACCCCAGTCAACTCACACGATATACCAATCCCTTTAATCACTCCCTTTCCTTTTTCTCTCCTTCCTTTCTCTCCTTCCTACCCTCTCATTCTTGTCTCATCTCGTTCTGTTACTCCACACTCATCTCGGGCGCGTTCGCGTAACCACTGGGCTATTTTTCGCGTATCAACACGAATCAGATAACCACTAGCACCCAACTCACTCGTTCTGTCTTGATACTTTAACACTCTCCTTCGTTAAGCTGTACCAACACACCCCCCACTCCCGCTCGTCGCCCCCACCGCCTGCCCTCCAACAGTCGTCAAGATGAACGCCAACCACAAGCTCCTTCTCGTGATAGGGCTCGTGTTCCATTTCTTCTACTTATGGTCCATCTTTGATATCTACTTTGTCCTGCCTCTTGTCCATGGTATGGACCATCATGTTTCCACCACCAACCCTCCAGCAAAGAGACTTTTCCTTATTGTTGGTGATGGTTTAAGAGCCGATAAGACTTTCCAAAAATTGAAGCATCCAAGAACTGGTGAAACCAAATACTTAGCGCCATACTTACGTAGTCTCGCTATGGAACAAGGTACTTGGGGTATTTCCAACACCAGAATGCCTACTGAATCAAGACCAGGTCATGTGGCCATGATCGCTGGTTTCTATGAAGATGTTTCTGCTGTTACCAAAGGATGGAAGGAAAACCCAGTGGATTTCGACTCCTTTTTCAACCAATCCAAACATACTTATTCCTTTGGATCCCCAGATATCTTACCAATGTTTGCCTACGGTGAAGGGGTAGTTCCAGGAAGAATTGATGTTTGTATGTATGGTCATGAATTTGAAGATTTCAGTCAAAGTTCCATCGAATTAGACTCTTTCGTGTTCAAGCACTTCGACCAATTAATGGCTAACCTGACCAAGAACGAAACTCTCCACAAAGAATTACTCGAAGATGGTAACGTATTTTTCCTTCATCTTTTGGGTCCTGATACTGCTGGCCATGCCTACAGACCATACTCCGCTGAATACTACGATAATATCGAGTATATTGATAAAAAATTAGAAGAGTTGGTTCCACGTATCCATGAGTTCTTTGGTGATGAAGATACCGCTTTTGTATTCACTGCTGACCACGGAATGTCTGATTTCGGTTCCCACGGTGACGGTCACCCTGATAATACCCGTACTCCATTGATTGCATGGGGTGCTGGTGTGAACAAGCCTAAATTGTTGGCTGATTTGCCAGATCCTGAAGCCCAAAAGTTGGCTCAAGATCCAGTTTCCAACGGCTACGAAGAAGACTATTTTTCGACCTGGGGTTTCGACCATTTGGTCAGAAACGATGTCAAACAAGCCGATATCGCCTCTTTGATGGCCTACTTAATTGGTGCCAATTATCCATCCAACTCTGTTGGTGAATTACCATTGAACTATATTGATACTGATTCAGTCACTAAGATCAAAGCCCTTTACGCCAACGCCTTGGCCATTGTAGAACAATATAACGTCAAGGAAAAAGAGGTCTACGAACACCAGTTCAAGTTCAAGCCATACAGTCCATTCCAAGAATTCCCAATCAAATCTTACATGACCAAGATCGAGGTCTTGATAAATGCCGTTCAAATGAATGCTCTTGGAGAACAAGAAAAATTAGCAGCCGAGCTTGAAGCCATTGAATTGTCTGAAGAATTAATGAAGAAGGCATTGGAAGGTTTGACTTACTTACAAACTTACAATTGGCTCCTTTTGAGATCCATTGTCACCTTGGGTTTCTTTGGTTGGATCGTTTACTCATTCAATCTTTTCTTGAAATTGTTTATTCTTCCAGATACCGAATCTATTAAACTCGAAAAATCTCCAGTTCTTATTGGAACTTTCACCACTTTAACCATTGCTATCAACTATGTGTTATTCTACCAAGGCTCTCCTTTCAATTACTACGCATATGCCATTTTCCCATTATACTTCTGGTACACTATTCTTGATGAAAAGAGGTACTTGTTAACTGGGTTGAACCAATTCTTACACGGTGTGGCTCCTCAAACCAAGATCCTCATTGGTGTTTCTTTCATTGGTATGTATGAAGGTATTGCCTATGGATTTTTCCATAGATTCATGTTCTCAGTTATCTTTGCCATTGTTGGTATGTATCCATTCTTTGTTTCCCAAAACTCAAAGCTTGGATTCTTGCAAAAGGTATCTTGGTTCTTGACCTGTCTCTTTATGGGTACTTTTACCAATTTGGATCCTATTAAGGTTGAAAGTTTACTCCAAATTAATATTGGTGCTTTAATTTCTGTCCTTATTGCTGTCATTGGTGCTTTGAAGGTCTTTAAAAGATCAATTACTTCTACTCAAAAGTCTATTACTATTGCACAAATTATTTCTATCCCAGTCATTTTATATGCTACTAATGTTTCTGTCTTGTCATTACAAGAAAGAGACGGTTTACCTTTGCATTCATGTGCTTTAGGATGGGGTACTTTATTTGTCACCTTATTTGTCTGGCCATTCTTACATTCCGTTTACCCATCATCTGATTACCAACTCCGTTTACTTATCATTTTCCTTACATTTGCACCATACTTCACCATTTTGACCATCTCATTCGAATTACTTTTCTATAATGGTTTCTCTATGGTTTTATTACAATGGATGATAATTGAAGAATCCCTCAAGTTTTCTCAATTGGATATCACCAAAGCTAAAGCTAAAACTGGCCAAGTTCCAAAGGGTTACTGGTTACAAGTTATTAGAATTAGTATTGTTGGATTTTTCTTCTTACAAGTTGCATTCTTTGGTACTGGTAATGTTTCATCGATTTCATCATTTTCACTCGATTCTGTGTATCGTTTGATTACTATCTTTGATCCATTTACTATGGGTGCATTATTAATGGTCAAATTGATTATTCCTTATGTTTTATTATCTACATGTTTGGGAATAATGAGTCATCAATTACAAATCAGAAAGTTTACTATTTCCACCTTGATTATCTCTACCAGTGACTTTTTGTCTCTTAATTTCTTCTACTTGGTGAGAACTGAAGGTTCCTGGTTAGATATCGGTGTTAGTATTTCTAACTACTGTCTTGCCATTTTATCATCATTATTCATGTTGATTTTGGAACTCTGTAGTTCTATTATTTTAAGAGGTGTCGAAATTGAAAATGATGATGAGCCAGTAAGTGCTAGATTAAGACTGAAGAAGACAGAATAAATTGAAAAAAAAATATAACTATAACAATTAGAGATACACAAGGTTGATAAAACCTCCCAAAATTCATTCAAGTTAAAACATGAAAAACATTTTTGTTCTTTGAACAGTGTCTAAACGATCACAAGGTTGCATTGTTTAACTGTTCGACTTCATTGCAACTTGTTGGGCCGAACGGCTGAAACAAGTCTAAAATAATATTTTAATAAACGAGTTCATTAGTAAAGGAGAATTATGAAATGATAATATGTAGAGAATTGGAGATAGAGTAAAAATGCCGTACCACCATTAGTGTGATGAACAATTACAACCAGGAATTATGGATGGAACACCACGATTTTCCAACCCTAATTGGTTTGATTAAGGGGTTAAAAAATGCTTTAATGAAGCTCCCAATTACACATGGAATATCTAGATATACCACCCTTAATGGTAACTGAAAATTTGAAAGAGGGGATAGCCGTAATTAGAGAAAATCCACTAACAATATCACAATCATGTCAGATTTACGGTAACAGATTAAGTCAAAATTCCACTTACTAACCAGAGATAATCTTCCAACAATAGTCCAGACCTATATTGTGCAATAATTAATATCACCTAGTTATACCTTGTAAATTGCAACCAGAATAAATGCAACAGCTCCCTAAAAAAATAAGCATAGCCCGTTAAACAATTCTGATTAGTCATAAGTGTCTGGTAGCTGGTCCGGCAAGTTCTATCTATTTTTTCCGTTCCCCTTCTTGTCCTTTTGTCTTGTTCTCTTTACTCTCTTTGGCTTGGGTTACACAAAACAATCAGGTACAATAACGATCTTAAGGTTGAAGATCCCACAAGAAGATCATAAAGATAAAGATCGTCATGTACAAGGTCAAGATCGTAAAAACTATAATTAGACATGTGCATCAATGTTCTTCCCCCTCCCCCGTACGTCATTCCACGGGTATGTCATTTAAGCCACATACCATCCAAACAAAGTATAGGAGTTACTCCCAAAAGTACACCTCAAAACTTAGTGAAAATTAGGTGCAGCGAGCACAAGCCTAGTCTCCCAAAAATGGCTAGTTTTGCACCGGTTCAGGCACCGGATAGCCAACCTCCCCCACTGAAACCAAACTCCTTCCCGTAGTGTAAAACAAGACTTACGAAGTTACTTAATGGCTAGTAACCGGATTTTCGCACCCACCCACAATAAGCCTGGAATAGGGAGTGTGTGAGTGATTGTTTGATGGTTATTCGTGCATATACGACGTTGTGTCTACCTGATCTTTCCCCCATTCCCTCCCTATATAGTATTATATACTACTGCACCTGACTCATCAAACTTTTTGTGTGAAGTGAAAAATCGCACCTTAAACATCTTTGACATAAATACTCATACATCTGCACCCGATTCAGGTTACCAGTTACCAGTTACCAGTCACCTATAAACCCCTCGTTTCAACCACACCCCATTTTCCCACTAAACACCGAAACAAAAAAGAAAATATCATCTAATCACAATGTCAGACCAAAAGAAGCATATTCTTATGATCGATAACTATGACTCGTTCACCTGGAACATCTACCAATACCTTCATCAGTCACCATTATGTGGCAAGGTTGATGTGTACCGTAATGACGAGATTGACATAGAAGGAATTGAAAAGATTAACCCTGACGTCTTGTTTTTATCACCAGGTCCAGGTCATCCAAGAACCGATTCTGGTATCTGTAGAAAAGCCATTTCTCACTTCAAGGGTAAGCTTCCTATTCTTGGTGTTTGTATGGGTTTACAATGTATCTTTGAAGAATTTGGAGGTGAAGTTGATTTTGCTGGAGAAATTGTCCATGGTAAAACCACTCAAATCAAGCATGATGGTAAGGGAATGTTTGCCAATGTTCCACAATCTGTGGCTGTCACCAGATACCATTCCTTGGCAGGTAACTTAAAGTCATTACCAGATGATTTAGAAGTTACTGCTAACACCGAAACCTCACCTGATGTTATTATGGGTGTTAGACACAAGAAATACGCCATTGAAGGTGTTCAATTCCATCCAGAGTCTATTTTGACCGAATCTGGTCAATTAATGATTGACAACTTATTATCCATCAACGGAGGTACCTGGGAAAAAGAACCAGGTGTGATCACTAACACTCCAGCTGCTCCAGCCAAGGAAGCAAAAGGTGGCAAGGAAAACATCTTGACCAAGATCTACAACCAACGTAAGGCTGATTTCGAAGCCATAGAGGCTTTACCAGGTAGATCTTTCGAACAATTAGAAGAAGCTTATTCTTTAGGAATTGCTCCAAGTTTAATTAACTTCTACGACCGTTTGAAGGAAACCAGTACCAAGGGTAAGACCATTATTTTATCCGAATTTAAGAGAGCTTCTCCTTCTAAGGGTGACATTAACATTCAAGCTCATCCAGGTAAGCAAGCCTTGACCTATGCTAGTAACGGATGTTCTACTATCTCCGTTTTAACCGAACCAAAATGGTTTAAGGGTTCTTTGGAAGATATGTCTTTAATCCGTAAGGTGGTTGATGTTCCAACTGCTGAAGGTTACTCCAGACCAGCTATCTTGAGAAAGGAATTTATCTTCAACAAATACCAAATCTTAGAAGCTAGATTGGCTGGTGCCGATACTGTTTTATTGATTGTCAAGATGCTTAACGATGCCAAGCTCCTTCAAGAATTGTACGAATACTCCTTGTCTTTAGGAATGGTTCCATTGGTTGAAGTCAACGATGCTCCTGAATTAGTCCAAGCCTTAGCATTGAACTACAAGGGTGACAACGCCGAACCACTTATTATTGGTGTTAACAACCGTAACTTGACTACTTTTGATGTGGACTTAAAGACCACCAGTTCTTTGGTAGACCAAGCAAAGGGTTCTGACAGAAAGGGTGAAGTTTTGGTGCTCGCCTTATCTGGTATCACCAGTGTTGACGATGTCAAGAAGTACAAATACGAAGATAACGTTGATGGTTTCTTGATTGGAGAAAGTTTGATGAGAGCCGAAGAAAGAGGTGAAGCCGGTAAGTTCCTTGAAGACTTGACCAGTGTGTAATACACAGAATATGTGGACGATCCAATGATCAACAATCATAAATTACCTCACAGTAATGGCTTCTGCTAATAGACGATAAGAAGAGTTCATTATGTGAATAAATAGTATATAACGAATGCAATAATAAATAGAAACAGTTAAGAACAGTAGGTAATATTTTATTCTTCCTAATTGAAGAGTGTTAGTGTTCATAGTCACTAATGGACTTCAAATAATTTTTACATTGTTAATTTTTACATAAAGTAGACTAGAAAACCCAATTCTATGTTTTGTGAATAAGTAGTTGGCTGGGGCATTGTTCTTCAACACTGGTTGATTGGTGTACTGCTACTGCAAAATTTCTAATTTAAATAGGTTTCTTCAAACAAATAATTAAAGGACTCAAGAGTGAGATTTATTTAAATAGCATTATTACTGTAGTTGATAAATCTTATTCGTATATATCAATATCAAATATTGGACCTATGACTCTGTAATAAACCGCCTCACGTATTAAAGTTAAGAACTACGAAATTAACAGGCTGTGTTGGATGTTATTTCACCTTCTAGTAATTCTTTTTGCAGACTGGAACCAATCAAAACTTCCACTTGAGAATAAAGCACGGGTTATATTACGACATAATTATTTTATACTTTCTCTGACCCATTTTTGGTGCAAAATTCCCAATGATGTCAATTCCTCAAAGCTTGGGTGTTTTGCGGAATAGTAGATCATGAAAATTGTGAAATATATGATCCAATTCCCAATTCTGATCAATAACCGAGGTTTGTTTCGAAGCAGTCATCAGCTATTTGGAAAGAACTGACCGCAACATTACTATACATTCATGTTGATAAATGGTATTACTTAAATTTTGCAGTTGGTCCATTTTTGTCACACCATCTAATAGTGGAGTAAATTGGGGGTGTTAGAAACACAATAGGTTTCGGCCGAAACCTGTCTAAAACTGCCCTATTGAAAACCTTATGAAAAATGTGACGCTTACAGGAACAAAGAGATACGGATCAAGCGAGGCTTATCAGCCGATAAGCGTAAGGCTGATACACACAAGTTTTTGTACATGCAACTTATTTTACGTTCTCCACAATTTTGTTTTATTACTCTACTGACGTCATACACTATCATATTACCTCTAACTGGTAATTAATTGACAGACCTCATGCATTTCGTATTTCCATGACGAGGTGAAAGACAGCCCTATCGCACAGCCTTTGGTACTGCCCACGTTGACCAATAGATGTGGCTATTAGTTGGTTGTGATTGTTAACTGTGAACTGTGAGCTGTGTATGTAGTAACATCTGGTGTTTTTTTTCGTATATTTACTATTCAGTAAACTATCGCACAACCATAGATTAGTTGGTAGCCTTTGCGAGGTATAGCATATACTTTTTATGAGAGTACTAGTATTAGCTGGTATAATCAATGGGGAATAATAATTGGTGGTTCTTAAAGAGTGCCTGACTCAACGGAATTGTCCGATGTATAACCTGTCGGGGTGAACTTCCTTCAATTGACTACACGGAGATATAGGTGGTCATCCAGGTTTGATCTTATCTAAGAAAGTGGCTTGTGCGGTAC
>JAJMGB010000049.1:0-68504 GCA_030568535.1 Suhomyces anneliseae
AGGTTCTTAACTTGGCGGCACCTTTTCTCAATCTGGTGTGAGAGGTGAAGATAGAACCAGCACCCTTTCTTTGGTTACGAATAACTCTACCTGTAAATTGTTAGTAAATACTCTAGAAAATGAAATATATCAAACGGGAATGGCGGGTTTTCATTGGTTTTCTTTAAGCGGTGTTTTGTTCTTGTCCACTCTGTTCATATTCCTATTGGTTCAACATAACGTTTCTGTTGATGAATATTTTTGGTGATGAATTTTCAATGACATAAAAAACGAAATTTCGGGAAACGATATGAACTTGTAACGTCTGATTCTCCTTTAGTTGGTTAACCCCCATGCATTATCTCCGTTTGTATGTTTTATCTGTTGATTTTGACATACCCATTTTAAAGTGATTGGTTTGCTAATACAAAATTTTCCAAATTTTTTTTAGTGTAGTTTTTCGTTACACTCGTTGATGAAAACGGTAGCCAATGCGTGAGATTCTCAGTCTAGCGAGAGTTTAGTGAGCGCTCGCTAAAGTTTCTGACAAAATAGCGACAAAATACTGAGATTTCTCGGTAAGTTTCGCGCGCATCGGTCAAAGCTAGGGAGAGCTCTCGCTAAAGCGAAAAAATGTTTTTGTACTGCAGATAATATTTTTGGACTTCTTATTTTTAGGGTACTAGCCCTAAGTGATAATATTGCACGTGATTAGATTAGTACAACTATAAACAATTATTAACATCATATCCAAATAGAACCTAAAAGAGAATATTATATATGTATTCAATCAAAGTATACCAAAGTATGCCTAAAATTATATCCTTCAAATTTTTAATCGCTTAAATTGTCGTTTTAAAATTAATTTGGGCGTATATTAAGCCACTCATAAGCTATTCTTACTTTAAATTGACCTCTACGTAGATTTTAGTATATAGCTATGAAATTTTCATTCAATACCTTAAATAGTAAAATTATTGGATTGTTGACTCTTTTAAGTGTTTAATATAAACATTTTTAAATATTCTCGAATTTTTCAAAAATATTGGAATTAATCAAATTGTACTTCACTCTCAACTCTTCCTATAATTACAATAAACAACTAGTTCCTTACTAATATAATTATTATAACAAATTGTAGTATATACAACGAAAGTAGTTAAAATACTTCATCAAATTAGGTGGTCGATCCATCTGGTTTCAAATCGCTAATTTCACTATATAAAATATTGTCCATTTTAGTGAATAATTATATCTGTCTTTTTTAAATACGTTTATTAGATTTATATATAATATAAATTATTTTAATAGAACAGAAAACACAAAAGTTAAATAATTATTCCTCCACTTATATTATGTGACATGAAGGAGTTGGTATAAAGTTTCTCTAAGTAATTATTTTAAAAGATCCAGCCAAGAATCGTTCCTAAGAATGATTTAGAGCCCGATTTTGAGGAAGAAGATCCAGAAGAACTAGAAGTAGAATTGGCACTTCCAAGATCAATAGTTGTATTTTTTGAAGGAGTTTTAATATTGGAGCTTGGACCAATATCGTTACCCATACCGATGGAAACAATATCAGATACAATAGTTCCAAGTCCAACAATAGAATCCATGTTCGCAAGGTTAGATAAGGATTCAGTCTTCTTACATCCCTTTTGGGATACACCACTAAATCTATCCTTCAACCATTCAAAAGCATCACCTGCACCAAAGACAGCTTGAGTGATATGTTCACTTAAAGCATCTTGACGGTACTCAATACTGACTCCATCCGCGCACCATTGATCATACAAAAGGTCAGTGTCATTTGCTGGAATGATTTCATCATTTTTGGAATTGTAGAAGAAAAATGGAGCCTTTGGTCTACTCTTCAAGTTCAAAGCGTTATTTTCAGAAGTGACGTTCTTAACAACGTCATCTGTCATAATCTTGGAAGCTAATTTGGAAATGTCATCCCAATCAATGTCGGCATCGTTCACAACGTTTGAAATAAGACATTGATCTTTGGCTGCGAAAAATTTTGTTTGAACTTCAGGATAGAGGTTATCTTTAACATATTGCTTAATTTCAGGGTATTCATTACTGAGACCATTAATAGCACCAACAATCAAACCAGACCAAAGTTTACCAACAGATGCAAAGGCAATATCAACAGGACTAACAAGAACACCACCTACAGCAGATCCAATAATATTTAAATCAGGTGCGTATTCTGGAGCTAAAGTTGGGGCCCAAAGTGATGGTTGAGATCCACCGGAATATCCCCAGAAAGCAATTTCGGCGTTTGGATCGACACCAGTAATGTCACCAGAAGCCAAAACTGCTTTTAAAGAATCTAAGGTAGCATGAGCAGCTTGATAACCTGCGGCAAATGCCACTTTAGGACCTAAGAAATCAGGAACCACAACAATCCAACCTTCATTCAAGCCAGCTTGAAATAAAGCTTGTTCAATATTGGCAGTAAGCCATGAATTAGAATCAGAACCAAGTTGCATGGCATAAGATGGAACACAGTCCTCATTAACAGAATCAATAGCAACTTGATATGATAAAATCTTTTTAGGATCAGCATTATGAGGAACGATAACGGTGGTGACGATGGCTGTTGGGTCTCCATGGGTATCTTCGGAACGGACAAGGAATTGGTAGGCTGCTTTATATTTCTCTTCGACAAACAACAAGCCGTAAGGATTGTCGACTTTTCTGTAATCGATAACTTCACCTAGCTTGAGCTTTTCATATCCTTTCTTGGGAGTATAGAAAGAGTCTTCTGAAGGTTTAGTAACGTTTGCCGATAACAAACTAAGTGGAGCTGCTGCTGCTAATTGAAGCACTGATATAAGGAATATAAGGCAAGACCAATTCATTTTTGAACGCGGAATTTAATTCTTAATTCTTTGATGAAGTGGAATAGTAGAATTTTACCTGGATACCAACTTCCTTAAATATTATTAAAAACTATCACCAACTCATTGGGTAGGTCTAGTTATCGTCCTATAACTTCCTATAGTTCTCTAGTACGAGTGTATAAACTTGCACCCAAAAAATCTATCACGTGTTCGTGCATTGCATTGCATAAATTACCCCTTTTGGTAAATGATATGCTGATGGCATATTTACCAGGACGATTTTTGATCGTATCTAGAATAGTATGATAGAAATCGATAATAATATAAGGTTTAGAGCTGGAGAAATTACTTATTTAAGTAACATATTCTACTGCATGACTTTGCGTTTTTCCTTACGACAGCCCCTAAAAAAATAATCATTGTCAGGGGAACTTCGGGATTTGCATGTAGCGTATAGAGTCACTATGAGGGTCATGAATTCCCCTCAAAAGCCACCTAAAAAACTGTTATTTTCTCTAACATGAATTTAAAATTCTGAGCATGAATTGACAACCATCTTTTAAATATTATAAACTAACCAGTAATTGATTTTTTTTTTATGTCTATTCCTTCTATGTTTTCATAAAGTCTATATTTCTCTGTAATACCCCCACCAAAAGTGTAAGGAAGTATGGGCAAGTATAGGAAATAGAGGGGAAAGTATACACGAAGAAGAGAAGTATAGATGGTTCCCCACATATAACCCCGAACCTTGCATGTAATTACCATACCTATTAGTTACAAAAGACAATATACTCCACTATCTATCTATTGTCACAGTATATTGGAGGTGCTTGAGCACTGATTGTCTAGTTGAGCCGTACTATTTTTTATGCGTCGGGAATAGTCGGAGATATGCTGGCGGGGAAATGCTCCAAATCAGGTACTACACCGACTCAATACAAACCTGTCAAAGTGAACCCTTATACTTAACAAGCATATAGAACCTATACTGGGTAAGTAAGATTGGCTTTATTTACGAAGCAGCGAAGAAGAAGACGAAGGAGAAGATTATGATGATGAGGTAATGAGTTTCTATGACGCTTATAAATTGACATGTGCTTAATAAATTAAATCCGGTAATTAACGTCAAGTTGCGCCACAAATGTTTTAAGCTGCAAGAAACACCTTTCTAACTTACCACTTAGTTTACCTCGGCTAATTTGTTTGATATTAGCATATTAGTTCAGATGGTTTGTATCAGGCAATATATCTAATTGGCCGAAAGTAGTTTCGATAATCAAAGCCCCCCTTCAAGCCTCCTTAGAGAATTATTGATGAGCCAATTCTGCTTCAGAAGTGTGACAGGATAGAAGAGAAATTCTATTGTTGTAAGATACAATTCTAGAATAACAAACCATAAGTGGTAGATATCAATAGGCGACGCCTCTCTCGTAACGAGGTGATTAATGAGAAGTGATTATTTCTCAATGAAGAAATCTGATTGAATTAACCGACATCAAAATGCAGAATGGGCTAATTATCACCAAAAAAACGTACCACAAAAGAAATTAAATTGATCCAGGTTTTTCTATCTATTACCAATTTCAGTGTTTTTTAGACATTTTAGTCGAGTGCTACGAATATAGTATCGGTACCTTATAATAATAAGGTAATAAAAATAAACGAACGGTGGAGCACTTCAGGTCCCAAAACTATAGAGTAAATTTGTCAAATATATTGCAAAGGTCATTTTTGATTTCCACCAACCCAATACCGCAAGCATCCAAAAGACTATTATTTCAGTTCTTGGTGTTCATAATTACTTCAATTTCTAAGCATTTGGAAGATTCGTACATACGAAGTAAAGAGGAGGGATTTCATACTTGCGCCTACCTTTATTGGAACAATGCAGATTGCGTTTTCTGTCTAAATAGGTAATATAAGTTCTATAAGTTAACCGAGGTAAAGATGATAACGATAACAAGCTTTTATTAGCTTGACCGTTTTCTACCTTCCAACTCCTATAATATTTTCTTTTCCTTATTGTTCAATTTTCTTTTTCAGTAAACATAGATGATTTGAATATTCGATTTCAATTCTAAAGAAAAAAACATATTGCTTTAGTGCAACAATAATCTTTTATAAATTCTCTTGACCTATGCGTTTCGTAAGTTAAATACTTAATTACAGAAATACTTGGTAAATTTTCTCCAACTTATACAGAATTTCCACGTACTTTTTTTGATTTAAGATTTTGCAAGGTATAGTCAATTAATTTAAAGGTGGTGAATCGTCTTCAAAAGAGTTTAGATCTACCACCCCATTTTAAATCTTTTATTACAATCAAAGAATTAATTTATCTTTGACTGCAAATACACTTTCCACTGTTACATGAGTAATTCTGGTTAAATAGTGACATTGTACATTCGAATTATCAAATTTCTTGATAAATGTTTTTGAATTCTATTTAGGGGGTATTTCCAAAAAGTTCCCACCAGGGGACTTAATTGGTGTTCATAAAATGGTTCATAAAGATTTATAAAAGGGCCATACTTTTCCAGAAAGCATCGACTTCATTGATCACTGATTTAGTCTCTAATAGAATGACTAGGCAATTGGTGATTGGTAATGATTCAAAGCTTCAGAATGCCAACCAGACCAACTTCCAAAAAATATTACTATTTCTAGTATGAAAGCTTGTTTTTGGACCTCTTCAAATAAGTTTTGATACTGATGATATCAACTTCGACGGATGTTTTCATATTACATATAATAATTTAAAATATCCAACTAAGCACACTTCCTATGATTGAGTTTGAAGTTGATGTTGATGTGGAAGTGCCATTAGAGCTCTTGGAAACAGAGAAAGTCAGGTTAGTTTTAGTCCCAGAATGAGAACTGGTTGTTATTGATAAAGAAGTACTTGATGTGGTATTATTTTTACTTGTCTTCGACAGAGGCGAACTTGGTCCAACATTCCTTCCAAGATACATAGATACCACTCCTGATAGTATATCAGTCCAGCCTTGAAGAGCATCACTATTGAAAAGATTAGTCAATGAGTCATAACGTTTGCATCCATCTGTTGGTACACCATTCATACGGTCCTTTAACCAAGTGAGTGCATCTCCTCCACCAACTACCATTTGTCCAATATGTCCACTCAAAAAGTCTTGACGACATTCAATATCAATTCCAGCTTTGCACCATTTATCATATAAAATGTCAGTGTCATTAACAGGAATAATCTCATCATTCTTGGTATTATAAAAGAAAAATGGATTCTTTGGAGTCAGGTTTGCATTGAATAAATTATTTTCATCCAAAACTTTGGTAACAACTGGCTCATTGGCAATGCTCCAAGACAAGTTAGAAAAATCATCCCAACTAAAGTTTATATCGTGGAAAATATTGGATACTACACATTCATGTTTAGCTGCAAAGAAATTAGCTCTGGTTTCTGGATAGATATGATCTTCAACAAATTGTGCAATTTCAGGGTACTCACTAGAAAGACCATTAAGGCATCCAACAATAAATCCTGCCCATGGTTTACCAATTGAAGCCCATGCACCATCAATGGGATTAATAAGAAGACCACCAACAGCAGCACCGACGATATTTAAATCAGGTGCATAATCAGGAGCCAATGTTGGTGCCCAAAGTGATGGCTGAGAACCTCCTGAATAGCCCCAAAATGCAATCTTAGCATCTTTCTTGACTCCTGTAATATCTTCAGAAGCAACAACGGCTTTAAGAGAGTCCAAAGTAGCATGTGCAGCTTGATAGGCAGCACTGAAAGCTACTTTTGGACCAAGAAAATCAGGGATTACCACAACCCATCCTTCTTGAAGTCCTGCTTGAGTGAAACCTTGCTCCAAGTTAACAGTTAACCAAGTGTTAGGATCCGATCCGAATTGTAAGGCATAAGAAGGTGAACAATCGATATCAGCCGAATCAATTGCTGGTTGATAAGATAAGACTTTTGATGGATCAGCATTATATGGAATTAAGATTGTAGTAACGATAGCAGTTGGATTTCCGTGGGTATCTTCAGATCTTACAAGAAATTGGTATGCACTCTGAATCTTTTCCTTGAGAAGGAAAATAGAGTAAGGATTGGTTATCTTTCTATAATTTATGAGTTCCCCATTCTTTAACTTTTCATACCCTTTCTTTGGAGTATAGAAAGGATCTTCTGAAGGTTTTGTTAGGTTCAGAGTTACCAAGCTCAAAGGTGCTGCTATGGTGAACTGAAGTAGTGAGAATAGTATTACGAACATGAAGAGCTTCATATTGATATGGATGAGTGGTCAAAAGATACGGGGGAATTGATCCCATTTAAATAACATTGAAGTCTATTCAATAATCCAACAATCAAAGGGTTGCTCATATAACAAGTCTCTATGTGAAGCGTTTGCACCCAATGTTTTCCACATGACAGTTGCAAAAAAATTCCCTAATTGGGTTAAGATATAGAATCACGGGTTCTATCAAAACTTTTAGTAATGGATGAGTTTTACTACAATTCATCCAAATGGTCCTACCGTCTATTGTTTTCTCCACTCAACAAAATTGGCTTTGAAATCCATGGGATATCCCTTGCTTTTGAAGGTATTGTAGATGAAATAAATCTCAAGTTTGAGATGGGTTTTTTTGGCATATAAAATAATTTTTATTTCTACTTGAGAGATAGTTGAAGCAATTCAACTTTTCTTGTCCAAGAAAAGATGACATTGAAAGCTGGGCTCGATCCAGATTCACCATTTGAACAATGTATCAATATATCTGAAGGGAAATTTCCCTTCCATCAGTAATTGTGGGGTATCGGGGATCTCGTTGACACCCATTGTCAGGAGCCAAAAGCTTATTAAGGAGATAAGCCTCGGGGAGCACTAAATCCAAAAGCAGAGATGTTCACTGGAAAGAGGGGAGGTAGATATTTGAAATATCTATAAATCTTGACAGTTTGCTATAAGGAATTCTTCTCCATAGGAATTGGACGAAACCATTGACACATTAATCATGTTAACTCAAAGAGATTGGTATGATATTAGAGATGTTAACGTATCAATTCTTATCTGTTCAAGATTATCTCATTAGGACTTATGCGAGAACAAAAGGCACTGTATGATACCTTAAGGCGCAATCATGCTTTCTTCAAGGGATTGGAACTGAGCCTACAAATACAATGGCCAGTACCAAGTGTAAAAGTGATTTAAACCAGATATTCAAATGATCTTTACAATAGATTTCGGAGCATTTCTATAAGAGGAAACTTCCGGTTCCTGTATCACCCGTCCTTAAATTCCGTAAATTCCGAATTATATGGATTTAGTCGATATATTTCTCGAAGGGTTCATGGTAATGATCCTTAAACAGGAAATTTCGTTCACAATGCACTTTCACAAGCCTGTGATAAATATGGCTATTATGATCCAATGAAGGAAAAAAAATAAAATAAAAAAGGTAGATATTCCTCCAAAGTGGGTTATTTAAGCATAAAGTTTAATAGATACTAAATTACGACAACCAGAATCGGAATACTGATTAGAAATATTGGTCGAATTGAAGTTTATATCTGTTTAGGTTAATTCTAACTAATTATTGCAAAATTAGTTATTTTGACCAATGTAGAATTAGTATGTAGTTTTTAGAAGAACCGAAGAAAAAAAACACAATTACCAAATTGTAACTTACTTGTTTTAGAATATTCTTCTTTCAATACTTTCTCTGGTCATTTAACACGATGTAAGGAGGTTGAATGTCATTGGGATTGACTTTGGCTGCTCCAATGTCGCAGGTGTCGCTAATGTCGCATTACATATTGATATCTGCGATGATCCAGTAACTACCTGTTAACCAACTTGCATCCCATAATGTTAAGAATCGCCAGGAATGGCTTACATAGCAGGGTTCCAATACGATCTCTTTTCGTATCTGCTCGGGTATTGAAAGAAACTGACCCGTCGGATCCTCCTTTAAAGCGCAAATATGTTAAGAAGCAAAAGCCTATAGATCTTGCAGGTGCCTTAAAGGGTAGTTTCAAGATGGTTCCTCATGAAAAGGAGATAAAGGCATTTGGAGTCAACAATGATGATACTAGCATTCCAACTTCACGTCCGAAAAAGATCGATAAAAGTTATGTCAAAGATTTAGACAATAATGTATTAAGCAAAGGTGTGAGAAGGGCCATAAACTTAGCAAATAAGCAAAAGAGAAAGGAAGAAGATATAGACGAGGAAGAAGAGGAAGAAAATTCAAAGAAAAAAAGTATTCCCAAGCATAATGAAAAAAGTCTTAGTTTAAGAAGAAAGAGAATACGAGAATTAGGTAATCTCAAGAAAGAAGAAACCAACAATCTATTCAAATTTAAGCCAAAGAATTATATTCCAAGAAAGCAAAGTGAAGAAAAAACTAGATTGAATAAAGTGGTAAGAATCCCATCTGCATTAGGAAGTAGAATTCCTTCACCAAAAGTTAGTTTTGAAAATAGTAATTCTAAAATAGTTACTTCTGGAATAACTGATATAAGTATAAAATTAACTCAGGCTGAAAAATTGGATACAAGCAAAATTCCTAAATTAGCACATAATCTTGACAAATCATTATTTTCTCCAGGAGTGAATTTCCTTCAAGATCCAAGAACAAGAGTATATAACTTCCCTCCATTCTTGAAGAAGATTATAAAGTATAATGATTTCAATTTTGACGCTATCAGTACATTTCAAAGGGTATCGAAAGATAAAACTCTTTTAAATATGGCTGAAAAGCACAAAAAGACATACTACTCCTCAACATCTTCCATGACATCTGCATTTATTCAATTTTATCTTTTATTGAATAACTATGATCCTCACAAAACTGCGAGGTTCAACTTCACACCATTCTCGGGAGTAATTAGCTCTTTACCAAGTTCATCAATAGTTCAACCAACCAAAAAGTCTGGTAAAACAATTTATTCTATTGAATCAGACAAATCTAATGATAGTGAAATATTACTTTCTGCAATGGGACACTGTTTGGAAACCTTATTAACTACAGAAGAAAAAGAATTTGAAAGATTCAAGAAGAGTAATACCAAACCTCAAGATGATAGTCCTGATCAATTACCAAATGTGTATAATTATGCTGGGATTGGTAAGTTCTTGTTAAGATCACAATTAGATTGTTATGATCCAAGATTACCAGGTAATGGAACTTTTGATCTTAAAACAAGAGCAGCATGTTCAGTAAGATATGACAGTGGTAATCCAGATATTGAAGATAACAATTATCAAATATGGAGACTCAATGGAGAATATGAATCATTTTCCAAAGAATTTAAAGACTTAGTTAGAACAGGAGCTTTATTAAAATATGCATTTCAAGCTAGAATTGGACAGATGGATGGTATTTATGTTGCCTATCATAATATCAATTCATTCTTTGGGTTCCAATACTTCCCATTACAAGAACTTGATGAAATATTTTATAACCATGAAGGAGTGGAGAAATACAGACATAAAATCCCTGGTAATTTGAAAGATTTGAAGCCAGGAGAAATTGATTTGAACCAACTTAATGATAGATTACCAAGCTATGTTGCAGAAAGTCAATTTTCGATGACAGCCAATATTTACGAAAAATTACTAGATGTTATCACCAAAGAACTTCCTGATACTGGGTTTAGACTAGTTATGAAAAGTACACCAATTTATAGAGGTGCTAGTACTAGACTTTATGTTTACGCAGTTCCAGTTACAGCAGAAGAAATCAAAGAAATCCAATCTTTCCCTAATAGTTTCCAAACTAGTTTCAAAGAGAATATTACTGTGGAAGAAAGAACTCAAAATTTGCAACTCCATAGTGATAGATTGAAAAAATTCAATGAGAATTCGGTAAAAAATAAAACAATTCATGCATATTATGTGGATATTGAAGGTCATACCATTGATGGTAAACCAGTTAATGTTAGATCTCCATATCCTCAAAGAGTTGGTGCCGATTGGGAAGTAAAGTATCGTATTAATAAAATAGATAGTGGCTCGGAAAAACTCAGATCTAGAAATCGCACTGAATATCTTGACTTGTTATCAGTTGCAGCGGATACAATTGCCATGTCAACTAAGAAAGATAAAGCCAAAGGTGAATCTAGAGAGGATATCTTAAAGGTCTATTCAAACATAGGAGAAGCTAGAGCTAAGGAATGGGAGGAGAAGGACTCACATCAAATTGTATATGAGTCAAAATGAATAGAAAGATCATGCATAATAGTCCATACAGTACATGTAAATAGAAAGAATATAAACAAAAAAAAACCTGTCATAATCATAAACTTCCACTTGTCCGTTGAGTCATCGACGATGAGCGACGGTGAAGGTAGTGAACTTAGTGAGTTGAAGGTAAAAGATCCCTTGAGCCGAAGTCACGTGATCACACCATAGTGCGATTTCAGATGTGAGGAGGGGACTGACTCATTAGCGGGGAACCATGGGCGTGGGTATTCTACCCCCCACAACGCCCAGAGGACCTCGTGGGACAAGATACGAACTATCAGTAGGGTTGTTGATATACTATGTATCACGAATAATTGAAGACGGAGCATTTTTACGGCCGAGCTGGAGGCTGATGAGCTGGCATCATCTATGACTGTCCGATGACCTCATCATTCCACGGAGACATCACGTTCTCCGCCACTCACGTGGCCACCGAATGTCATCTCTTCTGCACAATTAGGACCTTGGCCCGTCCGTCCGTCACGCGTTGGTCCGAAAAACAGTACTATCTTCCTAATTGAGATATGGGATAGTCAACTCCGAACGGAAAAATTTTCTGAGATGTCCGAAACTCTATGCTCGGCACGCGGAAAAACGGACGTGATATTCGTCATCTTGAATATATAATAGATTTCGTTTCCAAGGAAACTATTGCAATTACATTTAGCATACAACAAAAAAAACTCTCATTTCACATAACATAAAGTTTTATTTAAAAAACCATTCATAATGACTTGGAATGATAATTCATTTCTTGCACCAACCAAGATAAATAGGTCTACTTCGATAAAATCCATACCGTTTAAATCAAACACTATGAGTCAATCCAATTCTACTACGAACAGTTATACTGAACACCCTATCAAATCCTTTGATTCAAGCAGTTCTATAAATTCCCTTTTCGACTCCTACAGTACTACCACTACCATGACACCAACCCTTTCAAGAGTTGATTCCAATCAGTTTGAACTTTCATACGTAAATCAAAGACTTTTACAACAAGAAAAATTAATAATAATGTTGGTCGGACTTCCAGCTTCTGGTAAGAGTACCATGGCCAAACAATTTGATCGTTTTATCAATAGCTCCTCATGCTTCAGATCCAATATCTACAACGCTGGCGATGTTAGAAGAAGAAATGCTGCATTCAACAACTCCGATTTTTTCAACCCATCTAACCTTCAAGGTAAAATGGATCGTGAACTTTACGCTGATATCAATATTCAAAACCTTTTACAAGACTTGGGTAATGGTGTTACTCAAGTTGGGTTTTTGGATGCCACAAACACTACTATTGATAGAAGAGCGCGTATGTTCGATACTATAAAGAAGAGTGGAGTTAATGCCAACGTGGTGATAATGGATGTACAATGTACCAAGCAACATTTACTTCAATTCAACATTCGTGGTAAGGCTAACAACATGGACTACAAAGATAAGGATTTCATCGCTTCTATTAATGATTTCAAAATGAGAACTCACCATTACTACAAGGTGTACCAACCATTACTGGAAGAAGAAATCGAGAAATATCCAGTTTCCATGTATGTTAAGGTTTGCAACGCTGGTGAAACTTTTGAAAGCACTTGTTACGATGATACATTTAGATCATCACCATACTATTCATTAATGACTCTGTTCGAGAGTGGGTACTACAATTTAGAGGGAAAAAAATATTTTGAAGCTGTTGATGCTTTTTACAATAAGAACACTGGTGTTCAGGTTTAGGTTTTTTGGGATATATAGAAATTAATAACATTAATAACATTAATAATAATAATACTTAGAGTTACACATTAGCAATATTTTACTTGTAGACTGATAAGTGAACAGACCAAAAATTTAAGAGGTTCGGGATCAGTCTCGCAATCACAGGGCCACAAGTCCCACTACCAGAAAAGTCGCGGGGTTCACAACGCCCCGAATGATAAGGCATCTGGTGACGTAGGGCTGAGTAGCTATGATCATGATGAAAGCGAGCTGGTGACTAGTCATATTGCGACTGGTCGAATGATGGCACCAGCAAGCGGAGTAACCCTCAGGGTTAACACCGTCAAGGCCGAACCTTTACAATTGATATCATGCCGAAGCTGCTTGCTTCCTATTCTATTATACACTATCGTAGCTAATATTTAATCATTCATACAAACCAACAAGTGACCTTCGGTCTTTTAGACGATTGGTCTGTTTAACCAACGTGGTTCACTAGTCATTTACACCACCAGGTGCAGGTGTAGGTGCTTGTTACATCAGAGACTTAAGGGTTGTATTCGGTGTTGTAGTTAATTCTTTTTTTTTTCTGTATCCCTGTACTGGTCACATTAACTTCTAAGACCAGGAATGCCGGACCAACCGTTCTTGTCACCTGAGTCATCACCAATTCCATTATCTGCTGCCAAATTGTTTAAACCTGGCAAGTTATACGCTGGAGCACTTCTTTCTTCTTTGTTACCGTTCTTAGTAGGTGAAGAAACTGTTGCCTTGGAAGCAGCATCAGGATCTTCAATAACAGCATTAATATTGTTATTAACGGCGTAGTACCAAGCACCTTGTTTGTCATCAGTGTATAATGCATCTTTGAACGACATTGGATCGTTAGGTCTGGCTCTGGACCAGAATCTAGCGGTCTTGTCAGAACCAGCAGAACATAATAAATGTCCCAATGGATGATACTCTAAAGCATGAATAGCCTTTTCATGAGCATATGGAATCTTATGAACTGATTCGAGGGAACTGGAGGTGTTGCTGTATGGATTTAATTTTTGTTTGGTGGTGGTTGCTGTATCAGGAATATAAGAATCTAATAAATAATGGTTCATTGACCCATTATATGCAGCTGTAGTTAATAATGATGGATGAACTGGATGCCATGATACACAAGATAAATCAGTTTCGTGATCTCTTAAAATTAAAATATCTTTCATAGTTCTTAAATCAAACACTCTACAGGATCTATCCCGAGAAACTGTAGCTAATAAACGTTTTGTACCAGCAGTTTGAAATCTAGTTTTATTCACAGTATGTTTGAAACCATGTAATGTGCTCACACAAGTAGAAGATCTAGGATCCCAAAGTTTGACCAAATTATCTTTTGATCCACTTACTATAAGTCCTAGATTTGGATGCCAATCGGCACTCTTAACTTCCCAATGATGTCCAGTAAGAGTTCTTTCTTCTTTACCATTATTGAAATTCCAAATCTTAAGAGTAGAATCATCACCAGCAGTCAAAAATTTGGAATCATTTGGTGAAAATGCAATATCTCTAATACCATTGGAATGTCCATTTATAATATTAACGTTATTGAAATTTGGTTGCCAATATTTGATAACACCACTTTGATCACCACTTAAAAGCCATTCGTCATTATGAGAATAAGTCAATGATAAAATAGGCAGGTCATGGGCTTGCATAATGGTTTCGAAATTGAAAGTCATACCATTCCAAATGGTGAATTCTCCACTATGGGAAGCAACCACCAATCTTCTACCTTCTGGAGTCCATCTTACGGTATTGATAGAATGTTTCACTTTATTTGATGATAAATGGACGAATTTGGTCTGTATATCCATTATGGCCATGTTATTGCTGTTGGCTTGAGAATCAGGATTGAATGAACTGGAGTATGCCAAACTTGGGAAAAGATCGATTAAGTAAGATGATTCCGGACGTATCTTACCAATGGGTTGTTGCTTGTTGGCCAATCCAAGAGACTTATGGATGTACCATCTTCCCATGTTGTTACCATGGTCTACTGTTCTTCTGAATGATGTTTTCTTTTCTTGGGAAGCTAGTTGTTGTTCGAGGTTTTGATTGTACTGGGTACGTTCTTTGTTTCCCCGGTACAGATCATTCTGGGGACGACTCATCTTCACAAAGGATCAGACGTCGTACGATGTAGGGTTTTGTAGGTGATAATTGGGTAGTATGTGCGTCTCTATATGGATATCTATGGAGTGAAATTTTATGGTGAAAGTGCGACATCGCGACATCTATTTGCACCCAACCAACCACTAGACACAAGTGAAGGGTTTATGGGTAATCGTGAGGTCGAGTGTTTGTGATAGTCAATTTGCAACTCATAAGTATTTCAGGTTTCTATTTGACTTTTTTTCCTGGGCATTATTAAAAAAATTGTTCAATAGTTAAAGACCTTATTCAAACTAATACCGGGAGAAAGAATATCCAATATTGGCCATCTTGATAGCAAATGTCAAGAGTCAGAAAGGAGTTGATAGTCAGTTTAACTAGATATCTTTAAACTTTTTGATGTCATGAGTTTTTAAAATTCAATTCTAGTATTTATAGTCTTTATTGTTTCAAGATAGAAGGAATTACTGGATCAAAATCCCAGTTTTTGACCCAAATAACCCAAAAATTGAAATACACATTGAAATTACAGCTGAATATCAGGTGAAGAACAGTTAAAAAGAGTATAAAGGTTGACTAATACCACAAAAGATTCACATTCGACATTAATTTTTCATATAATTTGGTTTCTCAAATTCCGGATCGAGACTACAATTTGATTGATAAGCAAATTTGAAGTACCTTCTAGGTGCCGATTTATGACCACAACCACAACCATATCTCCACTTCCAAATCAGTTGAATTAGTCACCTTCATTCCTTTCCTCACAACCTCTAATATTCTTGGTATTACTCTCCAATTTTCTACCAGAAAGACCTTCTAACCATCGCTTATAACATGTGGTCCACAGATTCTAGCTGAAACAGTTACTACATTTACTATCGAAACACTCATAATCATAGCTGCATTCAACAAACCATCAAGTCAAGTTATAATACTGATCACTATATTGTTTGTCGATCTACGATCGGTATGTCCCCTCTGTCGTATCTGCACATTGAAACACTAAATTTAGTAAATGTACGGCTAAACATTTGTCGCTATTGTTATATTAGTGAGGGCGAGACAAAGTTGTACTCTCTTTTCGCACTAGTAATCTCACTAAAAGTAGCCCTATAGATGAATACCTTTTAGTCACCATAGTGAACAACCAGCTCAATAGTAGTCGAGAAGTTTCAATGACAAAATCCTAGTTACTATATAGGTACCAAATAAATCAAAAAAATGTCTATGTAGAGTTATCTCCGGTTGCATTGACATTTCAACTGCCAATCTACCCGTCAATCATACCCCTCCCTAAACTTTTTCTTCCACTGGACAGAGCCACAATAGTCATAGGCAATTACGTAATCGCAAAGCTCCTCCCACGGGTACATCTACAGATATATATAAAGAGATCAAGATCCACAACTTCTCAAAGGCTAAAGATGGTTCAAGCTTTCTACCACGACAACAAAGACACCGAAGACGACTTCACCAAGGAACACAACTCTGGTGAACCAGTTTCCTTGGAACAACTCGAAAAAATCGGAGTTTTCTACCGTAAGGTCGATGACATTGACAGCTTAAACAAGATTGCTGATCAAAGAGGTTACAAGAACAGAGACAGTGTCAAGTTAAACTTGGAATCTTTCAACAATGACATTGAAGCTTTCAACAACCAAATGAAGAGATTCTACAAGGAACATTTCCATGAGGATGAAGAAATCAGATACATCGTTGAAGGTGAAGGTTACTTCGATGTTAGAGACAAAGAAGACCGTTGGATCAGAACCAAGTTGTTACCAAATGACTTATTGGTTTTACCAGCTGGTATTTACCACAGATTCACTTTGACTGACGATGCCAAGTATGTCAAGGCTATCAGACTTTTCAAGGATGAACCAAAATGGGAAGCCATTAACAGAGATTTGAACAAGGAAAGTGAAGCTAGAGATGAATACTTAAAGAGCTTGGAAATCATCGTGTAGAAACTTATAATAATTATTATTTATTACCTAACGTATATAACAAATAAGATGTATTAATGAATGTGACAATATGAACTATGGAGGTATTAATCCAGTGTAGTACTCGATAATGTGATATACAATGATTAATTACGTGCAATTCACATCAAATCAATTTATTTGACCTTTAATTGGTGTATTCTCTGGACATATCTAGTATTTATCCTCTTAATAAGCAATTTTTCAGAAATAAGGCTCTCTACATTTGCAATATTTCGAATATAATTTGTTTATTATATTTTAAACCACCGTCTATTCATCTATAGTGCTATATTCATGGCTAACCAAGACTCCTCCCTTAGTTTTGTCTAACAATCTTGACATTATTACTCTTCATCCAGTCCTCTTTTTCCTTTCTGGTCTTTATTAATTGTTCTTCGAGTCTGGTCTTTTCTTTCACCAATGCATCTAATTCTTCTTTTAAGATGGCAATAACTTCATCCACAGTCTTGTTCACTAAAACACCACCAACCATCTTGAAACACTTTCTGGTGTTTCTGGTATCCTTTGGAGTTTCATTTAAGGTCTTGTCCACTATCAAGTGTTCTTCTATCTTAGATGTGACAGTTATGAGCTGAGATTCGAGCTCAGACGTTATTTCTTGAAATTGGTTGTATTGGCCTTGTAACTGAGCGGCCTTTTGCTCCTTTTGGGCTTCACTAGTAGACATATTGTTGGGTATTTGATGTGTTCACTAGATCGATTCGAAAATTTACTTCAACCATACTCACGTGTATGTGCACGTGATATATATAGATATCGTAACCTTTTCACTTAATACTAATTAAATGGTCTACATTTTTACTATTTTTTTTTTGGTGTTTTCATTATTCTATGACATTAAATACATACTAGAAACTTTGCTCTATTTATTCAAGATCTTCTTCATCATCGAAGTTGATCTTGTCCAAACCAGTCAAAACAGTATCGAGCTTCTTGGCACTCAATTCTAACCATTCCTTTTGAGCTTGAACAAAGACCTTCAATAAAGAAACGTTCTTGGAAGGTTTCAATAATTTCTTCATTTCCAAAACAGCTTCTTCAGTAGCACTTACCAATTCATCTTCCTTGGCTATTAATTCTTCATTTTCTTGGTCTTCATCGTCAGAGAATTTAGATCTAATAATATCGAATTCAGATCTGGTGGAGTAAACACGCTTACGCAATTCATTGACCTTAATGAATTGTTCATTTAAGACACCAACCAACTTAGCGTTGAATTCAGTCATAACCTTCTTATCTTGATCTAATCTGGCAGCAGCAATTTCATGATAAGCAGAAGATATTTGTAAAAGGGCCAAAGATAAAGTGTTATCAGAGGTCTTTAATTCTTCACTGTGCTTTTCAGTAATCACGGATAATTGACCATATAAAGTACGTGGAATGGCAGTAGAAGTGGTTTGAACATGGGCTTCTTCTTCTTGTTCATCTTTACCACCCAAAAGAATCTTTTCTAATTCTTGTGGAGAAGAAACATTTCTTAATTGGTTGAATTTAGATCCGATCATACCACCGACATTAGCTTCCTTTAATTTGGCAATAGCATAATTACCTGGAGGGTAATCATATGAAACTTTACCATAAGTTTCACTGGTTAAATGGATCATATCAGTGTATAACTTTAACAAAAGGTCACAATGAGCTTCTAATTCCAAGTAATCAGCTGGTAATTCACTGATTTCAATGTTTGAAGCAACATTCAAGTTGGCCAAGTGTTGAACTTGTTGTAATTGAGACGAGATCATTTGAGTGGTCTTGGTGGTGAAAGGTTGAATGGATTCTCTAAATTGATCAACGGTTTTGGATGGGTTGACCTTAGAGAAGGACTCCTTCATTTGGTCCACGGTAGGGAGAGAGTCCTGAATGGACTGTAAGTTGAACTTAGGGAAGTTAAAGGACATTGTGGGTTGTAAGGAGATAGATGTTTATGGGAAACACTGGTTTAAAGTGGGCGCAGGTAGTGTCCCAGCACAGGGCACACTGCGACCTTTTAGACACTAGACAGACATAGTGAGACGGCTAAAGAAAAAAACCAGTGAAGGTGTTAGGGGAAGATCTGTCAAGGTGTAGATCTGAAAGCCCCAATTGGGCCAAAGTAAAAAGCTTAAAAATTGATAAGAATTCTTATCTATATTGCTACAATTTTTTTACATATATAATTAAGACGTGTTAGTGGTGTCTTTGTTCTATAGGTAGACTGTGGTGCTTAGGGAATCTATTGGAGATAAACTGGTCCTAGATCTAGAAAAAGCCTCGCGCGCTAGCGAGAACCTCTCGCCAACAGGGTCTAAAAATACCACATGACCTTTCCACTAATTACCACGACTCACCAGTGCGGCTGTGTTAGTTGACAGCTGGTGGGTCATTTGTGGTTAAGGACTACGTGGTACCAAAAATATTATTCCCCGAATATTTTATACCGAAAATTAGTGATACTATTTTCTCCTTATCTGAGGTTGTGATAATTTACAATACATAAGGAAGCCAGCCTAATAAATTAAATGTGTATCACGGTTTTGTAGGCTCTAAGTGACCCACCATTACGTCATACTAGTAGCCACGGGTTCCTTTCGTCATATTCATATTAGGCCATTTAATTTCGGAATGTCCTATTGCACCACCTCGCTACCACTGCTCTATTATTTTTATTGTTACTGAAAACAACCGTGGCTTATCAGCCGTACTGTATCAGCCAATTTTACCATTCTGGTGATCAGTAGTCTTTTTTTTTTGGTGTTCCATTTCCTGCATACTTCCAATCACATCTCTACTTTCTATCAACCACTACAACCATGTCCAAGAAAGCCTTGTATAATGATAAGCGGAATGTGCTCAATCGGGCCAGCTTGATCGAGCCCATTGTCAGGCACAGAATCCAAGACTCTATCTTTTACAAACAGCATCTTTACCTTACAAATGAAGCCACCATACTACCAGTGATAGTACAACATGTAAACTATGTTGCTGGTACTGATTCTTCAGGAAGACCATCACCATTCATCAGCTGCTTGCTTCGACTTCTTGAGCTCGAGCCATCTGATGAAATCGTGAAAGCATATCTTACCCAATTGGAGTATAACGAATTCAAATACTTGACTGCATTGATCCTTATCTACATTAGATTAGTGGCTGCTGGTACTGGTGCGAGTGATGAGGTTTATAATACTTTAGATCCATACTATCAAGACTTCCGTAAACTTCGGACCAAGCTCAAGAACCCTCAGTTTGACGAGGTATCGATGCCAGTGCATTATTCATTGACATACATGGACCTGTGGGTCGATGATCTACTCTTAAAAGAGAGGGTAGTAGACATTATCTTGCCCCGGTTAGTACCGCGTCAAGTTCTAGTAGAAAGAGAACTTGTGAAGCCAAGAGCATATAACTTGGACGAGCCAGATAAAGACGGAGAAGACGCACCAGAAGATGAAGATGAAGAACTGGATTATCAAAGTGATAGTGACTAAAAAATTAAACATTATACACTTTTATCACCTATCATATTACGACTTTATGTCTCAATCCATACCATTTTAGGTGTTTGAGACGGACGAACTAGCTTTTTAGCATAGAGAATAGTCCCCTATTCAAGGTTCCAGGACTTGGGATTATTTCTTAATAAAAAAAATTGTATTATAGACTTATAAATAGCATATCTGAAAATAGACCAGGCTTGCCTGACTAAGCAAACAAAATAGTGTAGACTCGGTTCATGAAAAGTTACAATAACATATTATATGTTACAAGTAGTCATAATTCAGTTGACTAGTCACCCCAACACATTTATAAATTGTTACCTACTTACTTACCATAACGTACTTTGCTACTATCTAAATTATTTTAGCTCATACTATAGGGTTTCTTATCGCGAAAATTCAAGATAAGACCAAAAAAGGGTCCAGTAGTTAGAACAGACTCTCTATTTACTCTATTTACTCTATTTCAAACATCTTTGGTCACCAAAGCCCGGTAATGTTGGTGCCAAGGTCAAGCTAATATTAGAATAAATATTCCTAAATAACTCCTACTATTTTGGTTATGAATTTGAGGGGGAGGAATTTTCATACACCAGGGCTTATATGCCCGAGACCTTCTCCTTATTGGGTATAGTTTCCGGGTGCACACTATTTTTTCCTCTCTCACGATCGAGAACTCGTATTTTCTGGGGAGAAAAAAGAGGGTGCTAGGGGACTTTTTCTCGCTAGGCACAGTACCCTAGTGTCCCCTTACCTAACGCTACCCTTACCATAACACGCACCGCGCGGCCCCGTTCTCTGTCCTCAATAGTGCCCACTAAATTCGCAATTACATTTGCTTCTTCAACACTAATTTCATGATCACCAAATAAACATGGCCATAACAGTCTTACCCACTGGGAGTGACGCGACGTCGGCCAGCTCGATCCATAATGCTTCCAAGATCAAGATCGCTTCTGTGGCTTTCTTATTTATAACTTCTTTGGTGGCCTTTGTATCACAAACTGAAGTAACGTCTCAAGCATATCAATTAGGGTTTAGTGAACCCTTGATTCTTCTTTTGGTGACCCATGGTTCATGGTGGGTCTTGTGGCCCATCCAAGCTTTCGTGGTATCAGTAGGAAGAACCATTGGAAAGATTAGAAGTCAACATAGTCAAAAATATACCGTGACTCATACCACTACTGGTACAGTAATGCAAGCTCAAAGAATGAGTAGTAGTCATTTACTCGAAGAAGAACAAGATCAAGAACGTCAACCTATTCCAATTCAAAAAATTAACTACTATAGATATTTCAAAAAATGCATCGTCAAGCAATTTCATAATATTTATCATTCCGCCATTTTAATCTATGAAGCCAACGTCAATGGTGATAGAAGTACCAGTCACTTAAACCAGTTGATTGATCAAAATCCTCATGTTTCAAACTCCAGTTCTATTACTGATTGTATCAAGACTTTCTTGGCAACTCCTGCTATTAAGTATATCTTATGGAAAACCTTCTTGGTTACCGTGGTATTGACCGTGGCTGGTGGTACTTGGTATGGTGCTATGTCTATGACATATGCTGCCGATGTTACTGCTATCTATAATTGTTCTGCATTTACTGCATATGCTTTTGCTATTCCTATTCTTCATGAAAAGTTCTCCTGGTTGAAAATGTCCTCTGTCATTATTGCTATTTCTGGTGTATTCGTAGTAGCATACTCTGATGATAGTACTGATCCTGAAGATTCAACTTACCCATATAGATTCTGGGGAAATTTGATTATTTTTGCAGGTGCAATTCTTTATGGTTATTATGAAGTTTTATACAAGAGATACTTGTGTATCCCACCTCATTTATCCAAATTAATTACTCCTCGTCGTCAAATGACATTTGCTAACTTTATTATGGGACTTCTTGGTTTCTACACATGTATTATTTTAGCAACTATCCTGATTGTTGCTGAAGTTTTCCATATCCATAGCTTTAATCTCTTTCATTACGGAGATCTTACTGGGAAAATTTGGGGCTATATTAGCGGGTCTATAGTGTCCAATTTATTATTCAGTGCTTCATTCCTTTCATTGATGGCATTGACCAGTCCTGTTTTATCATCTGTTAGTTCATTAGTCACAATCTTTTTAATTGGACTTGTGGAATGGGTTTTATTCGGAAACAAATTGAGTTTCCAACAATTAGTGGGTGATGCTCTCGTCATTGTCGGGTTTGTATTATTGACAGTAGCATCTTGGAAGGAAATTAGTGAAGGTAATGATGACGACGATGTGGATAACGTTAGTACCTACTCGTTCGCAGTCAGTTACGAAGGTTAATCATGTACAATATTATACCAACAAAAAAAAATTAAGATCTAGTTATATATAAAAATACCGTTAAAATATTATAAAATAACGATTGAAAACAACTAAACATATAATAGTATGGTTAAAGTAGTGATAGTAATTATGGTTATGTAATGTCTCTTTCAGGTGACCACTTATCGCCAAAATGTCGCGCGTGTCGCAATATATACCTAACAAATCAAGTTCCTTGATGATGGCAAATACTTAGCAACCATGTCAGACACAGATGATTCATTTAGAGGGCTTATGAAGTCGCTCAACCTCGACGATACCGAATTCAAGCCATACGATGATAATTTCGAGAAATTGACATTTTCCCAATTGTCCACCACCAAAAAGGACATAGAACTGCAACTCTCCACCCTCTTTGATCTCTTAAAGAACCAATACCATGTGGAAATGGACACTCCGTTGGTTAGTCCAGATGGGTTCCCAAGGGCCGATATTGATGTGGTCAGTATACGGCTTATTAGAGTCAAGATCATTCGTTTAAGAAACGATCACAAGAGATTGTTGCAACAATTAGAGGTAAAAATGGAGGAAGAATTCGCCAAAGCCAAGAAGGAAAATAAGGTTGATGATTCCATTGAACAAGCACCTGAAAAGCCAGAAGTTTCCAAGGCTGCTTCAATTCCACGAATTCCATTTGCATTGGTCAGCGAGATTGTCGCTGGTGGTCCAGCTGAAGCAGCAGGATTGCATTCACAAGATAAGATTGTGTTGTTTGACGGTACTATCCACGCTGGAAACCATGAGAAATTGTCTGCATTGGCAGCTATTGTGAGATCCAAGGTCGACCGTGAAATACCAGTTGAAGTATTACGTGGTGATACCAAGGTGGATTTGGTATTGGTGCCTACTAACAAGTGGGAAGGCCAAGGACTTTTAGGATGTAGATTACTTCCATTGTAATGAGCTGATGAATATAAGGTGTATATGTATTTATAATTAGTACATTATTTATATTGATAGACTATGTAAAATTGGTAGTTTGAGCTAAGGGGGCGATAGTAACCTTACCTGGCTCCTTTGGGTTGACTGGTTACACTGCTGGTCACGGACCTGTGTATCCAGAGGATCTATGATGCTGGGACTTTTTTCAACAGCTTTAAAGCAGCTAATAACTCTTTAGAGGTGAGCTTCGTGCTGTCAGCTTGCTGCTAGTTCTGGTGTTGGTCTGGTAATCTCTGGTGTCCTTTTATGGCGTTTAACCACCATGTAAAGTACTGGTAAAGGTGAACACATCACCGCTTTCAATGACGTATTCTTCCATTCCTTCTAATTCCCAGTCGGTATCGTTGATCAAAACAAGAATACCTGGACGAACAGTGTCATCTTCTATGAATACTGGAATATCCTTTTCATCTTTGATGATGGTCTTGGTGACATAATCGACTAAGTCCTTCATGGTGGCTTCACCTTCTTCAAGAGGCACCACAACCTTGTGTTCTCTGACACTATCGGAGATCACGTCTAAACCCCCGAGAAACTCGACCTTAACTTTGATACCCATGATATGATGTGATTTGGTGATGAGTAGATGACTTAGGATGAGTTATATTTTGTGCTGCAAAAGTGCACGAACAAAGTTGATTAGTGCGAGTGATAATAGAGAATTAGAATGATAAGGAAATCACAAGTAGTGACTGAAATGAGATGTAATGAGAAAATTATAATTGTAGAGTAAGAAGAATTTGGGAGATCCGAAATGCTCTATAGTTTTGATGATGTTTGTGTGGATGTGAAGGATTCTAAAAGTATATTAATTCTGTGATTAATTACTTTAAACTATAGTACAAATTACACGAATATATGGTAGGAAATTATTTGTGAACTCTTCACCCAAAAAAACTTTTCTATATTAACAAACAGTATTTTCATTTATTAAGATTGAGATAGTTGCATTTTTCAGTTTAAAGTCTGGTTTACTTATGAATTTGGATAAAGAGCTTTACCAAATAGTGAAAATTGAAAAATATGTCATAAAAATAAATTTATGAAATGTCGCGACACCATGTAAATGCTGTAAGAGGGACCCGACTCCTACTTAGACTATACTAGACAAAATTAGTGATTACTTACTCATATTCCCTGGAAATCTTACTTCTTTAATAAACATTATATAATAACGTAATTATGGATTTTTATCATCGTGGATTTGTCACTAGGCTGCAATATGTTGCTACTAGTATATAGTGAACAAGATAAAACACTAAACATAAATTACCAAAAAAAAAACAGCAAGACCCTCACAAACAACCTTATTCTCCCAATAACATCTCTTACAATTTTTCAACTCCGAATAAATTCTCGCTATTCTTTTCCCTCTCCATATTGCTCAACTTTGTTCAGTTTGCTAAAGTCGCTTTGCTCAGTCCACGGTTCGGGTCCTGCACAAACTCTCCGTTTTCAACACGTATGAAAAACACCTTACAGAACTATCCACTTACATTATCATGATTCGGTTGACTTGGTTGGTAACCATTCTTGCCCTTGTGGTCAATGTCCTTGCGGCATCGATCCCTGAAACATTGGTGCTTTACGATCCTCAAGTCAATGACTTAAGTACCCTTGACCTGTCAAGTACTATTGGTAAATTGATCAAGAATTTAGAAAACAGTTTCAAAGTCACTTTAAAGACTTATGATGATGAAGAAACCAAAATCTTTTACGAAGATGACGTGGCTGTTGATAACTTGATTCTTTTACCATCATCCAAAAAGGCCATTGGTGCCAAGGACACCATTAATCAATCCCAATTATTGAAATTTATAAATGCAAAAGGTAACGTTATGGTGATTGGTGAAGCCACCAGTATTTTACCAGACTCAATCAGAGTATTCTTGAATGAATTGGGTATTTATCCATCTCCAAAGAACTTCAAACTCGGTGATCATTTCAATTCTAAGAATGGTAAGGTCATTTTAAGTCAAGAAAACGTGGTTTCTGGTAACAACATTATTTCAGAATTATCTAATACTGAATATGATGGTGCTGCTGCTTTAATCTCCAACAATGAATTTTTAATTCCTTTAGTTAAAGGTTCCAAGACTTCTTTCACTGCTGCCTCTGATAATGAAAAGTTAGATGATCAAACTACTTGGACTTTTGGTGAACAAGGTTTCTTAGCTGTTGGTTTACAAGCTTTAAACAATGCCAGAGTTTCTTGGGTTGGTTCTGAATCTCTTATTGAAGAAGATCTTGTTCAATGGACTTTCCAACAAAAGGGTGTTTTGAAATTACAATTTGTTGAACACACCAGTAAAGAACATGGTAGACCAAACCCACATATTTACCGTATTAAGGAAGAAGCTTTATATACCATTGGTGTTTCTGAATTAGTTGATGGTAAATGGGTTCCTTACAAGATCACCAACCCAGAAAACAACTTACAACTTGCTTTCAAGATGTTGGATCCTTACCAAAGACTTGATTTAAGACCAATTGGTCCTGCTGCTTCTGTTGAAGACAGTAAAGATTTGGATACTCAAGTTTACTTGGCTAACTTCACCGTTCCTGATCAACACGGTATGTTCACTTTTGAATTGGATTACAAGAGATCAGGATTATCTTACTTGGAAGACAAGAGAGTGGTCACTGTTAGACACTTGGCCAATGACGAATACAAGAGATCTTGGGATATCACCAACTCTTGGTTATACGTTACCTCTGCTTTCTTGGTAGTGGTTGCCTGGTTTGCATTTGTGGTCAACTACATTTATGTGAGTAAGACCAATGTTATCAAGAAGAACGTTTAGTGTATAGTACAAATCAACGAATAAAGTAACTAGATTATTTAGAATCTCCGTAGAGCACTTCATTCAAGTCAAGTAGCCAGACAACAATCCACTAATCTCATAGTTGATTATGGGCATCGCAACTAACAATGTTCAGTTATTCAACTTTAAA
Source organism: Suhomyces anneliseae (assembly GCA_030568535.1). Taxonomy (NCBI): domain Eukaryota; kingdom Fungi; phylum Ascomycota; class Pichiomycetes; order Serinales; family Debaryomycetaceae; genus Suhomyces; species Suhomyces anneliseae. Next base: position 26,686 of record JAJMGB010000049.1, read on the forward strand.
GTATGAAACAACCTTGACATCTTGGACAAACTTTATTCAAGACTGGTTGATTACTGAAAACTACTAGGTACTTATTTTGACTGTCCTGGTACTGTCTCTTCACTGTCCACTATTTTCAGAACTTGTCAGTTCATACAAATGGGTCAACTATCAGATATTTTCTACTATCTTGGTACAACTATCTTCACTGCTTACTCAGTTGTCCCTATCAAATAATCATCATATTGTTGACCCATCTGCAGAAGCTGACGATTCTCTACTATCTTCAGACAGTCCAGAACAGTCGATATCTGCCGAAAGAGCGATTTGATGAACTGTTGCAAATTCTGCGAATCCATCTCTTTTATAGTTTTCGCAAATCCGGGTAACCCTTTAGCTGGGGTATAAGGATAACCACTAAATGGCATTTTGACATATAAAGTTGGTTAAACATGACTGGCGATGGTATTAATAGGCTAATGTATTTTGGTGGACTGTTGGACTTTTTTTCCAATTTTTTTTTTTCGTATTTAGAGACTTGAAAACACTAATTGATTACAAAATAGGACTGAAAAATCACCAAAACCACCAGAAATTCATTACGAAACTATAAAAAATACAATTTAATAGTGCATAGGAGTATATTGAATATGTTGTTTCACTTTTAAATGGAAGTCTTTAATTAGTTAATAGATTTAATGGAGAAATATAGGATGAACAAATTTGAACATAGACAATTCTAGGCGCTACGTATGAATAAAACGCCTAAAAAAGAAGCAGGAGAGTAATCGACTACCTTGAAACAACAGATCACTTTCTTATACACCAATTCTTTTTCTTGTCTGGTAAACCCTTATATTTGTTCAATTGTGGTTGTCGATTACATAATCGCGAAACACAGATCAACTTATCCGAGACTGAACAAGCTACACTAAACAAGATCTGTACTTAGATTACCCCTACATTACCATCCCTATACACGTTTTAGAGGATACATTAGAGCATACATCATTTGATTGATTACATAGTGGACCCATCTACATCCTTATAGTCTCCATCGACCAAGTGAACTACATAACTGGCGCAACTTACGAGTGCCATCCAAAATCACCAATTACAGGTACATATTGACACATTTACACATAAAACTCATAAACACACATACATACTGATTGATTGACATTACGTCAACATGTTTCATCTCGCATCTTCATTATATACCCAATATACCAAACGGGAACAGTACAATATTTTAATTCTAGGACTAGATAACGCGGGTAAAACCACATTTTTAGAACACTTGAAATTATTATATCCAGCTGAAAATGATAATAAATCCAACAAATCTAAACAAGAGAATGAACAAGACAAAACCACAACCGATATTCTTAAAACCAAAAGAATCTTGCCAACAGTAGGGCAAAATACTACTACCGTCAAATTTGAATCTTCAATCGAATCGCATTTATCATCACAGTTCAAAAATATTAACCTCAAGTTCTGGGATCTTGGAGGACAAAAATCATTAAGATCAATGTGGTCAAGATATTATAAATCATGTCATGGAATTATATTTATCATAGATTCTACAGATACAGAAAGATTTCAAGAATGTTATGAAACTCTCAAAGAAATAGCTCATGATGAATCATGGCAAACCGAAGCCGGAGAAGAACTTCTTAATGTACCAATTTTAATGCTTGCAAATAAGCAGGATTTACCACAAGCAGTTGATTTAGTATCGTTAAAAACCGGAGTATTTATTCAATTGGTAAGTGAATTAGAAGCCACCGATTCCAAGTTACTTCCTGTTTCGGTTCTCGAGAATCAAGGACTTAGAGAAAGTCTTGAATGGTTGGTGACTCGGCTCCTTTATAATAAGGGGAACAAAATGCCTATATACAAGTAAGAGGTCTGAGATTTAAAGGTGCGTGTGAGGTTTTGGTTTTTCTACGCGATTACATAATATTACATATATATATACCATGACATGACACATAAATACAATTAAACTATAACTTATTTAAAGCCATCGAAAGGTGGGGAGGCTCCTCACGTGGATATGTTGTCTTATACATTAAAAAATCTCGACTGCATGGTGAAGCCTCTTCTGCGACCTTAAGTGACCCAAATATACTTACTATTATTTCCGTACGTCATTGTAGAAAACCATTGCTCTCAATACATGTGACTCGCTGATTGTAAAATCTATAAGTGACCGTGCAATCGAGCACTGAGATCTAATTGAATAAAGACATCACTGTAACATGACGTCGAGGCACCCTCATGGGCATCTTAAACATCTTAAAGGATCTAAGAATTTTGACGGGATTTCTTGCCATTGCCGATCGAATACTAAGCCAATTGATCCGGAGAAAACGGGAATATGTGTGGGGATACCCCTATGATACAACCATAATGCAAGAATAATCCATTGAGCTTTGTGATAACCCCCCCTTTGTAAGTTGAACCCGAAACCAATTGGTAGGAATCCCCGAGTTTCATCAGCCACATGTGCGTTTTAGGTTGCTGCATAGAATAACCATTGGACTAAAAATGAAATTTGCAATCATTGATTGCTACATTTGGTGCGAGTATATATTGAAACCTTAGGGACTAAAGGGGGGTATTCATTCCAATTTTTTTATAATTTTCAATTTTAATCACTTAATATTAACTCAATTGCAATTGTATAATGTCAGAAGAGAAACAAGATAAACAAGGATTCCTTAATAAGCTAAAGAAACCATTCAGATCTCACTCAAGATCTTCATCTAGCACCACCACTGAAGATACTGAGCATTCTCATGGAGGAGGTCATAAGAATGAACAAGAAAAATTAGCAGGTAGAAATCCTGAAAATTCTATAATTGAAGAAGCATACATAGAAGGCCATTCTAGGGGCCATCAACATCATCACTTGGGTCAATCAAACAGCACTGGAACTGGAGCCGGAGCTGCTTCTGGTACTACTACTACTGGTGCTAAAGCTGCAGGAACTGGATCCTCAGCTGGAACCAAGTCTTATGGAACCACCACTGGAACTGGATCTGGTGCCATTGTTGATGAAGCTTACCAAGAGGGTAAGAACCAAGGTTCCTCTCATGGTAAAGCTAGCTCGGGTGCCGCGGGCACTGGTATTGGTGCCGGTGCTGCCGGCGGCGCAGGGGTTGTTGGTGCATCAAAGTCTACTGGTGCGTCAGGCCACGATGAAAATATAATTCAACAAGCCTACAGACAGGGCCACAACTTTTTCCACCAAAAACATGGTCGTGATAAATCTCATGGTCATGAACAAAGTGCAATTGGTTCTACTACCCCTACCAATAGCTCCACTACTCACGGAGATGTAGTTGCATCATCTTCTGTGGGACGTGTTGTTACTTCTCCACCTCGTGTTAAGAGAGAACCTGTTACCAAAGATCTTAGTGGAGATTTCACTAACAATAAGAACCCAATTGACGATTCTGTGGTAGACCACAATGATTACCCTCACCCTGAATCAAGATATATGCAAGAAAACTCTAATCCTGAATATGCCAATAATGCAAAGGCCACAGGTGCAGGATATTTCTTCAATCCTAAAGATACTCAAGGAGGTGTTTATGGTAAAACTCATGATGGACATCTTGATGAAGCCACCAAGCAGGAATTGGAACGTAAGAGAAACTTGAAGACTCAACCTAGTGCATATGCTCATCAACAAGATGCTGATGATCAAGCTCAGAAGGTTCAAGATAGCTCTTATGCTGAAGGTGTCAAAGCTGCGCACAGAGATAAGTTGCACGAAGAAAATAAAAAACTGGCTGCAAATGAGCATTCTCACACTGATGCAAATCAACCAGCTCAAAATTCCACTTTAGATCCATCTGAAGAACATTCCAGAAACAGATCAGCATTCAACAGACAAGGTGTTTCTACTGCTAAGGAAGAAGTTGGTGCTTCTGCTTTTGGTGCTGGTGCCGCTGGTGCTGCCATTGGAGCTGCAGGAGCTGCAGGTGTTGCTGCTGCTGCATCATCATCATCTTCCAAGGCTTCTTCTACCAAGGGTACTGATTCCTCAAGTAAGGGATTGAACCAAGGAGGTGCTGCTACTGCCTCTAGCAAGGCCGCCAATACTTCCTCTTCCTCATCTTCTTCTAGAGCCCCACATGGCGCTAGTGCTTATGAAACTCAACCAATCACTAACGAAGCTTACGACGCTGGTGTTAACGCTGGATCTCAATCCAAGGCAACTGGCCAATCTGGATACGGCCAATCTGCTCACGATAAGTCCTCTGGTTATGGAGCTACCGGTGTTTCTGGTCAATCTGGTACTTCTGGATATGGTCAATCTGGTACTCAACCTGGTTCCGGATATGGTCAATCTGGTACTCAACCTGGTTCTGGATATGGGCAATCTGGAACTTCTCAAGGTTATGGCCAATCTGGTTCTTCTGACCACACTGGCTTGAAGGCTGCTGGTGCCGGTGCTGCTGGTTTAGCAGGCGCCACTGCCGCCCATCACTACCTGAAGGATAAGAGCGGTGCTTCTGCTAATGCCACCACCGACCCTAACGACAAGGCTTATCTTTCCACTGCAGTTCCTCCTTCTAGTGACAACTTTGACTACGAAAGTGAACTCAAGAGATTGGATCAACAAATTGACCAAACTCAACACGAGATTGAAAACTTGAAGAGCTCTAACGTTTCCACCACTGGTGTTTACGACCAAGAACTCACCAACAAGGATGATTCTCGTGGTAATACTTCCAATGCTGCTACTGCTGCCGCTGGTTCCAGATCTTTAGACCCTAATGCTGCTTCAGCTTCTGGTTCTGGTTCTGGTTCTGGCTCTGGTCATGGTGTTGGAACTGGTGCCGCTGTAGGCGGTGCTGGTGTTTTGTCCGCCGCAGCTGCTTATGTTGGTCTCGGTGGTAAGAGCTACGAAGCTTCTGAGCACCCAGTTGTTAAGGAAGCTTACGAAGCTGGTTTGAAATCTGGTAAGGCTGGTAATTCTGCTCAACCAGGTCAATCTTCCTATGCTTCCCAATCTGGTCCTGCTTTTGATAGTGTTAGTAAGGAAACTGGAAATGTTTCTGGTGTTTCCAAGTCATCTGGTTCTAGGGAACTTCCAGGTGGTAACCAACCAGACGCCAGAAATACTTCTTCTGGTGTCTTAGGTGGTGCTGCCGCTGCCGCTGCTGCCATGGCAGCTGGTACCTTAGGATTTGGTTCTGATGATGACAAGGAATTAAACAAGCCTGAATTGACTTCTCAAGATGACTATGTCAAGACCTCTGGTAAAGCTACTGGTTTAGATAAGGTTAACCCTGATGGTTCTCAAAAACCAGGGCTCTTTGATGGCGCTACTGGTGCTTTGAGTGCTGCTGCTGGAGCTGTTGGAATTGGAGCTGGAGCTGGAGCTGCAACTGCAAAGTCCACTTCTTCTAACGATCCAACCGTCCGTGAATCTTATGAGGCTGGTAAGAACAAGGCTAACGCCGAACATACTACTGGTTCCTCAGGTATTGGTGGTGTTTCTACTGGTTCTTCCAACTATCCACAAACTTCTGTTTCTAAGAATGCTGGTCCTCAAGCTCCAGTTCTTGATGAAGTTAAGGATACCGAAGATTTTGAAGACCTCGGTGATGCTAGTAGGGCTACCAAGGATACTTCCAGCTCAACTAGCTCTGGTGGAATTTCTGGAGGTGGAATTACTGGTGTCTTAGCTGGTGTTGCAGGTGCAATTGGTGGAGCTGCCGCCGCTGTTGGTGCTGGTAGAGCAGTTAAGGGTTCTAATCACCATGATTCTATGGTTGATGATGTTAGCGAATATGACGATGTCAAAAACGCTACTGCTCATCCAACCAGCAGAGAATTAGAAGAAAAGGATGAAAAGGACAATGGTGCTAGAGACAGTCCTGGTGTCCAATCTATTCCAGGATTAGAAAGAGATAGTGACACCCATTCTCGTGGTCTTAAAAAGACTGATAGCCATCGTCATCACACTTCTGAAGCCGAAGTTTCTGCCTACAACAAGCTGCACGGATTCGGTGATGGTACTGGTCATAAGGATGAATCTATGATTGCCGAAGCTGATCGTGATTTTGAGGATGTTAGAGGTGCTCGTCACCACCCAAACAGAAGACCGGATGAAGATGACCAAGACTACTCTACTGAAAAGAAACACCATGGTGATGGAGTCCAAGAAATTCCAGGTTTATACAAAGCTAGTGAAAAGGACGATTCCAGTATTCAAAGAAAGAATACTGGTCATCACCACAGCACTGAAGCCGAAGTAGCTGCTTACAATAAGCTGCACGGTTTTGGTGATGGTTCTGGCCACAACGAGTCAATGATCGCTGAAGCCGATCGTGATTTCGATGATGTCAGAGGTGCTCGTCATCATCCAAACAGAAGACCAGATGAAGACGATGAAGATTATTCCACCGAGAAGAAACATCATGGTGACGGTGTTCAAGAAATCCCAGGTTTGCGTAGAGCAACCGATAAGGATGACTCCAGTATCCAAAGAAAAAACACTGGTCATCATCATACCACCGAAGCTGAAGTTGCTGCTTATAACAAACAACATGGATTTGGTGATGGTTCCGGTCATAATGAATCAATGATTGCTGAAGCTGATCGTGATTTTGAAGACGTTAGAGGTGCCCGTCACCATCCAAACAGAAGACCTGATGAAGATGATGAAGACTATTCTACTGAAAAGAAGCACGGTGAAGGTGTTCAAGAAATCCCAGGTTTAAGTAGACATACTGAGAAAGATGACTCCAGTATCCAAAGAAAGAATACTGGTCACCATCGTACTACTGAAGCTGAAGTCGCAGCCTACAATAAGCAGCATGGATTCGGCAAAGGTACTCATGAAGAGTCTATGATTGAAGAAGCTGAACGTGATTTCGCTGATGTTAGAGAAGCTAAAGCTCACCCAACCAGAGGAGCTTTAGCTGATGACGAAGATGATGATAGATACAGTAAGAAGGACGGTGCTGGTGTTCAACAAGTTCCAGGTTTGCAGCCAGCTACTGAAGCTGATGATTCTAAGAGTCAACTGCACCACAGCCATCATCACAATATCACTGAAGATGATGTAACTGCCTACAACAAGCAACATGGTTTCAACAAGAATGATAAGAGATCTTTAGTTGAAATTGCTGAAGGTACTGATCCATCTATCAAGAATGTTTCAAAGCATCATGGAAAGAATGTTCAAGATATGGATGAAGAAGGTGAGAATGCTCCAAAGGGTGACGGTGTTCAAGATGTTTCTCTTGAAGGTCTTAAGCAAAATGACTTTATTAGAAGTGGTGGTAAAGTTGGTAGTTTGAGTGATGCTCCAACTGAATCTCATGGTGCTAATAAAGAATCTAATGTTTCCAACCGTAAGCAAGAAACCCAAGCTTATGCCACTGGTCATGCTGATAAGGACCCTGAAAGACACTACGGTAACCCTGCTGATAACATTGACTCCTCATTCAAGAGAGAACAACCAACTACTGCTGGTATCTCTCATGATACTCAACGTTCTGCAGGCTCTTCAGAATATGAATCTAACTTAGATCCTGGTCGCTCATCTGAAACCAAGAGTGGCTCTAACTTAGGTTACGGTACTGCTGCCATTGGTGCAGGTATTGCCGCTGTTGGTGGTGCTATGTCTTACTTATCTGGTGATAAGAAATCCGATAAGGATACCACTGATGCTTCTTATGGTAAGGATGCTAAAGATGATGCGGCGAGGCAACGTAACGCCCCACAATCAGACAAGTTAAGCAATGATGCTTACAATGAAGGCTTTCAAACTGGGGCTTATGAATCAGGAAATATCAAGGCTGCTAAAGAAGTGAGTTCCCTGGCTTATGATGCTAAAGGAAATGATTTAGGCTCTCCTTCCCAAGCAGGTTCTAGAGCTGGTGTAATTGGTGCTTCTAGTGGCTTATCTAGCCATGGATCTTCTCAACAACCACCTTCTTCTGACCTTTCAGCTGATCAACTCTCTGAATATTATCAAGCTGGTGTTAAGAAGGGTGCTTACGAAGCAGGTCAAGAGTTCCATCAAAAAGAACAATTACATTCTTCTAGAGATGATTCATCAAGAAACATTGGATCTACTGGTGCAGCTGCTGGAATCGGTGCTGCCGTCGGTGGTATTGGGGCAGCAGCAGGATTAAATGCAGCTAGCTCCAGATCCTCTAAATCTAGTTCTTCATCTCAAGGTGATTCTACCCGTGGTACTGGACTTACTAATACTTCCAGTCCAAGAGGTGGTCAAGCTCCTAATCAACTTGATAACACTTCAAGTTTAAGAGGTGGTCAAGGTACTAAGGATGAAAATGATGAATTATTAGTTGAAGTCATTGGTGTTTCCGATAGAGAAGAAGCTTCTAATATCGCACGTTTGGCTTCTAAGGATTTAAGTAAACAAGGTGTTGACTTATCCTCTGGTAAGTTAGTTATTAATGCTAACACCAAGGAAATTTACAAGACTGATTCTGACCAACCAGCCAACAATTTGGTTAGGGAAGAAAAGGAATCAGCTAGTTCTAGATCTCCAACCCAGGGTTCATCTGGATTCGGATCTGGAGCTGGAGCAGCAGCAGCAGCAGGAGCAGTTGGTGCCGCAGGTGCTGCTGGTGTGGTTGCTGGTAGTCATAGATCTGGTGATTCTTCTCATGACAGATCTGCTCATCCAGGTTTTGGTTCAGGATCTAAGAACTTGAAGGAAGATGATGTCCAAATTCCTCCACGTACTGATCTTACCTCTTCCGACCCATCTCAACCTAACAAGTATCATGATGAACATGAGAACGCTAAGGAAAGATTGAGAAGAGCTGCTAATGAAGGTCAACTTGGTAACATTTATGCTGATGAAGATCATCGTTATCATGGAACTGGTCAAACCAGTCAAGCTAGTCACAGTGGTAATTCTGGACTTGGTTCTGGTTCTGGTGCTGGTGCAGCCGCTGCTGGTGTAGCTGGTCTTGGTGCTGCTGGTGCAGCCGCCGCCGCTGCAACTCATGGTAAGTCTAAATCTGACAAAGATCATAAAGATGATGTTTTAGTTAATGTCCGTGGTACTAAGGACAACGCTGATGCTACCAAGATTGCTACAAGAGCAATTCAATCTTTGAAAAAGACTAACCCAGAACTTTTGGCTCTGGCTAAACAACTTAATGTTGATTCCAAGACTGGAATTATTACTGATGAAAGTGGTAATTTTGTTGCCAATTCCAAGGATATTAGTGCAAGTAGTAAGTCTGGTTTATCAAATGAAGTTGGAAGAAAGGGATTATCAAGTGAAACTTATGATTCTAGTTCTTTAGCCAATAAGTCTGGTAGAACAACTGATGTTAATGCAGGTGGAATCAGTCAATCTTCAGGTCTTTCCAGTGGATCTGCAAGAGATGCTGGTGGATTAAATCAAACTTCTGGCCTTTCCAGTGGGTCTACAAGAGGTGGTTTATCCAGCGAAACTTACGATTCCAGAGCTTTAGATAACAAATCTGGTGTTGCTACTGATATTAATTCTTCTGGCCTTTCCAGTGGTGCCGGTAGAGATACTTTATCAAGTGGTGGATTAAGAAAGGATTTATCTAGTGAAGCTTATGATTCCAGAGCCTTGAATACTGGTTCTGGTGTCACTACTGATGTTAATGCAGGTAGTCAATCCGCCTCTTACCCAAGTCAAAACTATGGTTTGAGCAGAGGTGACTCAACTAATGACAGTATTCCAAGAACTGGTGCCAACAAGTCTCCTAATAAGGAAACTACTGGTGCCTACGATTCAAGTGCTTTACCTCATCAAACAGAAAAGACCAACATCTATTCTGAAGGTGATGCACTTGGTGCAAACAACCAAGGCCTCAAAACCGGACAAGGAAACACTCAATCTCGGACTGTTTCTGGTGCAACTGTCCAAATGCCTGGTAGTTTCATTCCATAAATGATGAATGAATTTTTTTTTTGAAAAATGTTTTTTTTACTTTACTTTACTTTTAGTTTATTTAGTTCTGTCATTGTTTGTTTTATTGTGAAGAATAAATTGTGATAATTAAAAATAAGATGTAGAATCATTAAAAATCATTTGTTTTTTAAACTACTTGATAAAAGTGATATATATATATAATAAACGTAAATCTAACTTAACAGATTACGAAGGTCCAGAAGAAATAAATAGAATTAAACAAATATCAAAACCGATAACACCAAAACATTAGACTTACCCAAGAAAATGAATAGTCATTAAATCTAGAAAATACCAACAAAATAGATAAAAAGAAACTATAGTATTTTTGTTTTTATGGTTAATTTTTATCATTAATTGTAAACCCTTCTATCCAATTCCCTCAACACATTTGCAACTGATTGTACTTCAACTTGCATACCTCTTGTAGTCAATTTACCCACCAAAGTACTGAAATCTACTGAGTTAAACTTCTTATGTCTAGATAAGGTTTTGTAGGCATCAGCACAAGGTATAAACATACCAGATGTGGAGGTGGCTGGATTATTGGTAGCAATCAATGGAGGAGGAGCAGATGAAGGAGTGGAAGGCATAGAACCTAATGAAATAGATGGAAGACTAGCTTTTGAATCTGTACGAGAAATCAACGGTCTTGGAGAAGGAATTGATACTTTTTCATGAGATTCTGAAGCTTGAGTAGAAGCAGAACCGGATCTTGAGCCTGATACTGATCCAGAAGCAGAAGATGGACCCGAAGCAGAAGCAGAGGCGGAAGCAGAAGCAGAAGCAGAACCTTCATCTTGGGCTTTACTGGCAACAGTGGTACAGAACAAAGTAGACATTGGATCGGTTTGACATTGTTGACAAGTACCTGGGTTACCAGTACATCCAGCATCGGATTCTTCTTCCTTAGTTTCTTGTCTAGTGGTTGGGTTGAGAACAGTTGGCACAGCACCTGGGGTCAAGTTAGTGATTTCTCTAATTTCAACAGATGGTCCAGGATGCATCACTGGTAATGATGAAGTACTTAATCTTTTTGAGTTCAAAAGTGGAGGCAACTGTTTGGTTACTTGTTCTTCCTTTTCTTCAGGTTGGTTTAATGAGTCATTTAATCTTGCAGCTTCTTTAGCAGCTTCACGACAGACACAAGGAGTATCATCAGAACAGAAACCACAATCTTCTACTGGAGAATTGTCATTGAATTGACTATTGCTTTCCAAGTGAAGATCAGAAGCTTTTCTTGGTTTTTTCAATTGTGGCATTGGTTTAGTTTTGGAGAATTTCTCAGTGAAATCGATTTCCAAATCATCAGATTTGGGCTTTCTCTTCTTACTACCAAGTGAAACAGCAGGCATTGGCTTGAATAAGTTGATTGCTTCTTCCAACTTTTTGTTGATATCGATTTCGTTATCAGCCAGTTTTAAGCCGACACTTTCACATAAACATTCGTCTTTAAGACATACCCCACAATCGAAATCAGCATGTTTATTATGTGGAGTAGCATTTGTAGATACTGGAGTAATAGCAGTGGAAATAGATTTACGATGAGTAGGTGGAGATTCGGTGGATGGAGCTGGTGATATTTGTTGAACTGAATAAGCCGAGCTTGCTGGAGACCCACTGTTATGATTTGCTGGAGACCCATGAGAACTACCAACAACATTATATGTGGATTTGAAAGGCCCACCATGAGAGTCTTTCAACCCATTTACTTCTTGTCTCAACTGGTCCAAGCTTTTTAATAAAAATTGGTTTTCCACTTTGAGCTTATTAATGGTGTTTACCAAGCCCATTTCTTTGATTTCCTTTTCTTTTTCAACTTCCATTAACTTTTCTTCTAGTTCTTGGACCCTTGTGGCTCTTCTTTCTCTGAAGGCACGTTGGGCGGCTCTATTTTGGGCCTTTCTCTTGGAAGCTGGTGTATCAACACTTGGTTTTCTACCAGGTTTAGGGCGTGGCGGGAGAACCCATTCTTTGGAAGTAATGATCTGGGATACTCCTGAAGAAGATGAAGTGGATAAGGAAGTGGCAGAAGACGATGGTCTAGGAGTAGCACTAGCAGAGCCAGATGACGGTGGAGATCCTGCTGAAATGGCAATAGGAGAAAGAGCCAGTCTAGGGGCTATACTTGGCCCAGGAGTACTCATAATGATATGATTAATATTAGACGAATAAGGAGGAAAAAAAGCAGGATTTGTGTTTATGAGCTAGTGGTGATGGAGAGTGACACAGTCACTTATCAATATATGACGATACAGTAAGTTGGGAGGCGATGGAAAGTATAAGTAAGTTAAGTGGAACTAGTTTAGCCAAGTATAATCATACAATAGAATGATTGGCTGACTGATGGAAAAGATAAAACTCTTTTTGTGGCACCAACGTATGCAGTCCGGTGTCATGGTAGCATTGGCTCGTATCAGCGGGTGAAAACCGAGGGATAGAAGGTAAGAGGAGTTGGGGTTTTTTTGCTGATGGCTGAGTGGCTGGAAGTGTGGGGCCAATAGGTAGAAGGGATTAACGTTTATGAATGGATAAACTTGGTTTAGACCAGGTTGTAGTGGTGTGTGCACTGACTTGGGCCAAGGCTAAGTGTCCGGTCCAGGCCGGGGAAGGTAGATTTGGTGAGAGAACTACAAGATAGTTATCCGATTTCGGAGCGCACCTTTGTGGCCGATCGGGCATTAACCAACAAGTCAAAATGGATGGTTGGTAATGAGCGAATAATGATCCTATATAGGCAATAAGAGAAGGACGTGAGGACGTGAGTGTGGTTACTAAGCGAGAACGTGAAATTACGATTTTGAGATGAGTTCTTGTGTGGTGGGTGCAATGCTGTTCATGCAACTGGTTTGGTCTTGGCCTTGTAATTAGATAGTGTAGATCAGGTGGGTGGAGACCGTTGGGAGATTTCACCATGTGCTAAAAGTGTCCCAGGTGATCTTGAGTCATTACCATCAGCCACAATGCGACTTGTCATAGTTATAGTTATAGTTATAGTTGCGGGCTAGCGGAGAACAATAGTATAGTGTTTTTTCAAGTCAAAAATATGAAGGGTATTGTGAAATTGAGGCTTGCTAAGTTAAGTGCATAATAGACTGTGCGTTAATTGGGTGTAGCGAATGCTTGGTAGTAGAGGAGAACAAGAGGCGAAATCGCAGTTTACTAATTAGAGAATGCATAAGTATTGGCAACTGTGGTGCTTACTAGTTAATTCTCAATTTAGTCGTAGAATGTCTCCGCTTTTAGCTTTTACGCTTCTTACATCAGGGTTGCAATTTGCAGTAATTACGAGAATCTCCACATACCCGAAAGAGGAGACCTACTAACTCGTTTATAAGGGGAGATGATAATTTAATAGGGCAAGGGACTCAGTAAGCTGTTTTAAGACGTGTAGCATTTAGTAATGAGCTATTTGGTGGACTCTGAACCCTCTTCTTTCCCTTATTACTTACCCATATCCATATCATATATTTGAGATGCAAAATGTATAGGAATTTACATAGTAGATTTTCTTACTATGCTTTATCTCTTCTATTTCTAGACATTAATATCAGTTATTGATAATTGTTCACTATTTCTACAGATTAATTTCATTAAAGCCTCGAAAATAGACATTTAGCCTGTTTCCAAGGTTGATCTTTTATTGTTCATTTGTTACAATTTCATTTGTTACAATTTATATACAAGGAAACTAACTAATTAGTTTCAGATTGAATCTCCTTTTGGATTTTGGCGATTTCTTCAGCACTTGGTGGACCATCAAAAACCTTGTTTAATGAGGTCTTACCGAGTTTTTCTTTCATTTTCTTTTCTTCTTCAAGAGCCTTGGCAATGTTGGCTTCAACGAACTTTTCGTATTGTTCGTATTGGTATTGACCATGTTCTCTAATAACATCCAAAGGCATCTTTGGTTCCTTAGCTAAAGCTGGAGCACCTAACATAGAAGCTAAGAAGTTACCAGCATTTGGCTTGTTGTTTTCCTTCTTCCATTGTTCTCTTAATTTTCTTTCACGTTCAGCGAATTCATCAACAACGTGGTATCTGTCATTGAAAGAGTTTAAGATTGGTCTAATATCCTTAGCTGGTTGAGTAGCCAAGTATTCCAAGAAAGGAATTAAAGAAATCAAGTAATCATCTTGCTTACCATCCCATTTCTTGGCCATGATAGCATTTTCTGGTTGTAAAGAAACAGATTCTTCATCAACATCAACAATAACAATCTTACCTAAATCACGGTTTAATAAAGATAAATCCTTAATTAATTTACCATCCTTGTAACGACAAGCTTCTCTGTATAAAGCGAATTGAACAGCAGCTTGCATTGGATCTAATTTTCTAACAACAGCTTCAGAATAGATTTCATAGTTAGATGAGAAAATAACAATTTCATAGTATTGAGACAAGTATCTTAAGAAGTAGTCTAAACCAGGTCTCTTGGCAGTTCTCCAACCGTTATGGTTATCCCAAGAAGAGTGAATCAATAAATCATCTAAAGTTAAAACCAAAGTTAATGGACGACGGTAAGCTTCAGGAGCTGGAGGTGGCAACAATTGTTCGAATGCTGGTTCAGAAAAGAAGGTGAAAAAGGAGGATAATCTCTTGTTAAATCTTTCATACATCAAAGATGGAGTGTAACCATTGTCAATAGTTTGACCTTCGAGATTCTTTTGTTCTTCTTCAGAATCCCAGTTTCTGGTCATGTATGCAACAGAAGCACCAGCTCCAACAAATGCAGTGATGTAAAACCAGTTGGCATACTTTTCTCTTTGAATATCCTTGGAAGTTTGGGCTCTTCTCTTTCTCTTTTTACCATTGGATTCACCGGTACTTTCTGAAGCTTCTGGATCTTCAAATCCAGCTTTAGCTAACATATCATCAGTTAAGATACTTTGTTCCTTTTCTTGCTTTGGCTTCTCGGTGGAATAAAACTTGACAAATGGAGAAACCACTTGCTGACGATTCCATCTGGCGACAGTTGGTGCTCTGACACTAGCACCAACCCTCTTGGCCAATAGTCTGCATTGCATCATAGTTGGGTGTAATTTGGGTTATGGTCGGAATTTGAAAATTTTTGTTTCTCTATACTCTCTATACAGGCAGCACGGTTTAACCAGAGTTGATTGTGTATGGAGAACAAGTGAGACAACCGTGAGACAAACCAAGAGAAATTTAGTTAGAGAAATTTAGTTAGCGAGAGAGCGTGAACAAGAAACGTGAACAAGAACGTGAAGCGAAGAGATTGAATAACGTGATCTGAACACTGGTGTTTAGGTGGAATACAAGAGAGAACTATATAATACAAGATGAATAGAGTCGGGATAATACGGACTGGAGGTGCTTTAGCGGGCCAGTTATCAAGACGGTATGGTGCAAACAGTATGATCAATAGAATTGGTGGTCAAGTTCCAATTATCCAATTGTTACCAGTTCGTTACTATGCTAAAAATAAGGTGGTTGAGGTACTTGATTATGTCAAGAGAGTTGACCAGGAACAAGAGAGGTTGGTGAGAGATGCCACGACCGAGCAGAAAATAGATGTGTTGCTTGACCATATCAAGGAGAGTAAGGAATTGCTTTACTTGTTATCGCTTTTCCATTATGAATGTTCGAAATTGGGCATAACTCAGGAAACTGGTAGAAAAGCAGGTATCAAATACTACTTCAAGTGGGTACTGAGATTGAAACCTATTTATGATTCTTTCTGGGACTTGAGTCACTTGGTAGAGATCTCTAACCATAAGCATAAATTGAAGTTCGATATCAACAACTTAGGTCTTTTGGATCCTAAGAATTTCGATAAACTGGTCTACGAAGAATTGAAAACTGGAAGATACCATGGATTTGACTTCAGAGATGTCGAAATATTTGCATTTTCCAGACCTAAGTTCGTTGAGCCATCAAAAGAATAAGAATGGTCCAGAAATTACCAACCAGTGTCTGGTGGTTGGCTCCATTTGTGATCCGTGATCATCTGTCCATAATATTTAAATTCACGAGATCCAATTGGTGAGTCTGAGAGTGCAATTTTGAAATACCAATGCGTTACTTAATGTCTTGTTAAACTTTACGTCACCAGAATCAGCATAATAATTTGCAATTGACACAGAGCAACATATGTGACTTTTGGTCAACCTTGGGGTGACATCTGTATCATAATTGAACTGTCCTTCATGTGACATTGGTCTTTGAGTTATCGTTCTCAATGGCTTTTAATTATACTTCTCTTAAGTTACGTATTGTACCTGGTTTGGCCGACTAGGCTAACTCGTACTCATTAGCACTATTTCGTGTGTGATACCATACTCAGTATATTGTAAATTTTAATCGTTTTAATAAGTTCAATATAATAATGCATTTTAATAATTCACATTCTTCTACATTCTCTACATCCTCTACAATTGAATCATCAACTTATTCGTTCATTAATTTTATTTTGTGACAAACTCATATTCAATATATAATAATAAATCATTGGATTGAACGTTTTGTCATATTACGCTAATTATGTTTTCTTTTTCTTTCCCCATCCCCTCAATCTTGAGCTCAGTAAACGTTACAAATATCAACTAATTGTTGTTATTTGCTTATTTATGGCTTTGGAATTCTTAAAGATTTAGAAATCTCAGCACATCCTTGTAAGAAGAAACCAATTGCAATTGCATGGAATTCAAAAACGGAGTCCTTGAAAATAAATCCACCTGGTAATTCTTCCAAAATCCAGTCCTTAAAGACTAAAGTGGCCATGAAACCAACCCAGATCAAGTTACTTGGAACTGGTAAACCTTCAAAGTATTGAGATTTTCCAGATGCATCCTTTGGAATGTTATTAGTAGAAATGTTGAATCTAGCCAATCTGGTTAAACCACATAAGACCCAGAAAGTTAAGATCAAAACATCAACAGTGGTTCTGAAACCAATTGCAAATGCAATTGTAGCTGGACTGACACTGAAAGAGATCAAATCGGCTAAAGAATCAAGTTCTTGACCCATTAAAGAAGATTTGTTTCTTAATCTGGCGACTCTTCCATCAAAGAAATCAAAGAATAAACCCAAACAAATAAAGAAATGAGCTCTTTGAACGTAATGAGTTTGACCAGTTAATGTGAATCTTAAACAAGAGATTATGGAATAGAAACCAGAAAATCCATTCAATAAAGTAATGAAATCAGCCATATGTAAGTTTCTAATCAAACTGAAATGTCTGTTATCTTCTATGAAAGCAACATATTCCTTTTGGTCTGGTTTTGGAAGTAAGTCCTTAGAAGCCAATGAAAACAATGATGATGATCTACGAATTGGATTTGGAGGAACTTCATGAACAGTTTCATCATCCGAGGCAATTGCCGATTCGTGCTTCTTGAATCCTGTAGAAGACATTGTTTAATTGAAAAGAAAGTGGTATCAATTGATAAGTTGAAGAAAAAGAGATTGATGTGGTTGGGATTTTTTTGGTTTGCTTTTGTATGTATGTTCAAAATTAGTGAGGGCTCACGTTTAGGGCCAAGTATTCCACTGAAATTACAATAGCAGTTGTGTAGCAATATGGCGCAGCAATATATATAAATACAAATAGTAGAAACAAACCAGAACGTCAAATTGAACAACTCACCAAAGATTCAATGAGGGGAAGCAGATGACTTTATTGCACAATAGAATGACCTTTGAACTTAATGTAGACCCTTACGGTGGGGGAAGACTTGCCCAACCGGTTGGTAAGCAATTAAGTAAGCATTATTGCTAATCACATGCGTGACCAACAATCTGGTACACGATATAGTGGAGGAAAAAACAGTTAGGTGGTTACTGATCGGATTAGCGAGCCAGGAAGGAAAAAAAAAATATTGGTAACAATATTATTAGAGTGATTTAAGTGGGATGATTTTTAATAGGGACCTCCATGACTTAATACTGTATTAGTGGTAAAATTCGAGGTAAACTTCGTGGTACCAAGGTGGCCTGGTTATTTATAGGATTATTAGGAAGATATATAGGAATGTGCCAGACACGTTGACCATGAGACTGCGCCGCCTATGGACCCCTACTGGTTAGTACCTTAAAATAGATCACACTATTTCAGATAAATTTTGATAAAAATTGAAAGTGGTGTCTTGGTGTTTGGGTCTTTTGGTGTTTGTGAGAGGGTTTGGTTTGTGTACTTTATTCCATGTTTTATGGTGAAATGGGTGTGGCCGTATTTGCATTTAAATAGTCATCGGGCCCTACGTCATCAGGCGAAGCGTTGGAACACAATAGCTGCAAAATTGCCCGCCTGTTGCCGTTCCGTCTACAAAGGGTTTATTTGGACGTTTAGAGATAAGAAGGTTTCGGGTGGTCAAGGGTAGCCATGTTAGCTAACTTTTATTTACGTGTTTTATGGTCTAGAATTAGGTGGTTTTTATCTCTGTTCTAAATCTCACTCTGTAGTCACTATCTTTCGCGGTAGGTTGCCATGGTACGCGCGCAATATTAGTACATACTAGAGATAAGTTTCTAATAACCAATCAAGCCACTTGACAGAACTTAGCCTCCTAGCCACAGCTGTCAAAGTGTATACTTGTATACTGGAGATAAGACTTAGTACAGGTGTCAAAGGTTGCGCTTCTTCGGTAATTCTTTCAATTGAAGGCTTATACCATGTGATCCAGCTAACGGTGACGTATAAGGCGAGTGTCTACATACTAGTGCGAGTTTTTGCAGCAATAGAACCATCATCGTAAACTCAATTGATTAACCGAGCTGATTAATGGACTTACAACTGCAAATCTTGGCATTGGGGCTCAATTGGTGAGAATTTTGCCGTCAATTTTGTTCTAATATTATCTCCGACCAGACCATGGTACTCCGTTCTAACTTATGGCTACAATTAATTGTAAATTAGTTTTTATGTCTAATTCTAGTTTAGTTTATTATAGTGTATATATGTAGATAATGATGTTAATGAATAGCAAATGAACTGAATCTGAAACTGAATCATGTTGGGTATTATAATATTTAATAATTAAATGGTAAGTTTAACTGACGATAACATTGAACATTCAAATAGATTTTAAAAAACTTAATCATTAGAAACAACCACCTTTGGTACGCTAGGCAGTGGAGTTTGGTTGGTACTTCCTCCTTCAGATGAACTGTTTTTATCATCGTTCTCGTCATGAAGTCCATAAAATACTGGCTTTGTAGGTTTTAACATCTCTTGATTAGCTGCATTTAATATGGATTGTACTCCTCCAGTATTTGCAACCGGTGTAACCACGAATGAGTTCATTGAATCATTGGATGCTGGACGAGATAATGAAAGAAAAGCCTTGTCTTTAGATCCATTATCAACAACATAAACATTACTTGGAAGGGATGTAGAACTTGGATCAGAACTTGGATCAGATTTAGGAAGTTGATTGATCTTAAGATTCAAAATCTCTTGTTGTTGTCTAATAATTTCCTTTTGCATTTCTAAGTAATTCTCATGTTGTTCACGATGAGCACCAGTCATTTCAGAAGATACTGGAGCACCTTGAGAAATAGAGTCTGGAGTAAGGTTTGGTGAAGAAGTAACAGAATGATTGTTTGGTGATACAACTCCTGGTTGTGGCATATCTGATAAAAATGTTTCTTCAAATGGATTTCCTCCATCAACAGGTGATTGAACACGAGGAGTTTTGACAGTTGGTTGGAAAATTGCTGATAAACTTTCATCTTTATCCAAGTTCAATTTCAATTTATTCAACTTATCATCAACGGCATCAACATTAACTGCATTCTTGGAAGCTGCCTTGCTGTTACGTAATTCCAATTCTTTAAGTTCAATCTTGGATTGAACCAACAGGAATCTTTCATAATGTTTAGCACCAAATTTGGATAATTCTTCTAAATCACCAAACCAATTAGTGAAATCGACCAAAGTTAAACATTTGAAGGTATGCTTCTTTGAAGGGTTAGAATTCTTGATAAGTTGGAACTTGAATCCTTTTTCATCCTTCATTTTAATAGTCATATCATTAAGATTATAGGATTTATTAGGGATATCATCATAACCAATAAAACCACCAATTTTGTCCTTATTTTTATTCTTTTTAGGTGGAGTTCCTCCAGATTTTAATGGTTTCAAATCACTGTGACTTCCATGTTCATCTCCTTCCATTTTAAATTCATGCAAATAATTACAGGTCAACACGTAGTAGCATCTACTGTAATTTTTAAACAATTTAGACTTCTTATACAACACTCCAAATCTAATACACTTGTTATGAATGGAGTGAGAATAAGGAAGTTCGATTGTTTTGAAAGACCTGGTTTCCTTCTTCTTTTGAACAGTAGTATCCTTATAAATATTAAGGAAGTTAGGGTTCATAGAAATGAAATATTCCCAGTCTGAAGTTGCTGATGAAGAGACTTGATCCCTGACATAGACGTATGCTTCATTATTCAACAGCAATTTACCAAACTTGTCAATAATAACTTTAAGTTCCTTTATGACGTATACAAAAAGGTCCTTGGCAATATTTTGAAGATTGATATATGATGCAAACATGTAATTTTCACTAATGAGCTGATGTTTAATTTGATAATCAACCTGCATTTTGACCAAAAATGGATCATCTAAAACACCATCGTCATCATCTTCTTGGACATCTTCTTCACTAAGTAATTTCTTCTTCAAGACTGGAACCTTGTTACTGTATCTTTCTACAGAACTCATGTAAGAACTTAAGACCTTTCCGGTAACACTAATTTCCTTAAGTAATTCAAGACTGGAAAACGAATCGTTCTTTAAAGATGTTTTAATTTCTTTGATTTTGTATGATAAATTCTTTAATAAATTCTCTAATCTTGGAATTAACTTGGTAGTTAAATCCTTATGAGCCTTAGCAGAATTGGTATAGAACATCTTATGTTGTCCTAATAAAAGTGGTGGAAGGTTGGTGAATAAGGAATCATTAGGAAAGAAATGAGCAGGAACCTTGACATCATTATGGTAATTACCATTCAAATTAGAAGTGGTATTGGACTTAACTGGTCCTCCACCAGGTTGTGCCAATTTTTTATGTTGTGGACCTATGTTTTTGAGGAATGTGGAGTTATTTGATTTAGTTTTGAAGAGACCTGGTCTTTTGATCTCATTATTTCCTTGGTTTGATGAGCTTGCGGTGGAAACATTAGAAGAAACAGCACTCAAAGCAGTCCCTGAAAGGTTTCTCTTATGTTCTTTAGTAGGAGTGGTAGATTGAGAATTTGAAGGAGAATCTCTAGAGGTCATCACCTCATCCATCACTTTAAATGGTAAATCTTTGAAACCGGGAAACTGGATCGAGTTGATCAATTGGTATCCAAGATTAGCTTCAAACTCCTTAACAGAAGCCATATCTTGGAAGTAATAGATCAAAGACTTGATAAAGTACTTCCAGTACTTGAAAAAGTTCACCAAGTTATCAATAGGTTTAGCTTCATATCCTGGTAGATTAACATAGAAAGGTGATTTCGGATTAGTTGAAGGTAGAATACTTTCCTTAGTAAATGTGAAAGTTGAAGTCATCCTAACATTTGAAACTAATTTGCCTTTATGATGAAGATTTTTTTTCTTAAATATATGAATATAATGTCAAAACTTGTTTGATATATATTCGGATCAATTATATTTAATGTCCCGATAATTCCAAAGTATAATTTCTTTTTTTATATTTTTGGGGTGTGTAGGAAAGAGGGTTCAGTTAAGTGAGATTTTATTGTAGGTAGAAAAACCCCCTTCTAACCTTACAAACTGGTCCGCATTTATATTTTTAATTATAGACCCTTCTCGGCATAAACATCCTTTAAGGAAACACACCCCCACCGCCCAGTCTAGATCAAATTTATTATTGCGTAACGTAACAGCTTGTCGCGGCGCAATGTGTTGCGGAGATGTAAAACGCCTCCGCGATTGCCGATTTTTAACTATAAAAAAAGATTCGGTGTTATCCCTTGCGCGAAAAGGATTACTCCTAAATTTGCTGTCAGGTATTCTTGCTAACAATAGTCAAGAATAAGAATCGGATCCTGATTCTTTAATTTTTGTTCCCCGTATCCGTAGTTTGTTCGCTTAAAACCGAGATTTAAGTTGATCCCCACCATCCCTGTAAAATGTTTCACTGCACGATGACATATGTCGCAGGCTTGGCACAAAAGAATTAAACAATTTAAGTAAATGATTCAAGTTTCAGAAAGTTTACTTTAAGTTTCAGATAATTGTACTAATAATAAAAATAAAAATAATAAAAAAGAGATCATCATTAATAACGCTAATCAATTCAATGATTTCAATCCAACTAACATTAGATCAACTGAATATACATCAAAAAGCAAATATTTACTTGATCTAGATCGCGTGAGTTTAATTGAATTTTTTTTTGATGTATAATGCTGTCAATTAAACGCGAGTTTTTTTTTTCCTTTGTAATTGTAGATCCTCTTTGTTTTAATGATTATTTTCTAATCTCTCAATTAAAGCTTTATTTTCATTTCTTAAAATACCCAATTCTACCAACAAACTACTTTTATTGCCGTAGCTAATCATCTTGAGTAAATTATCATTTTCTGTTTTGAGTAAATTGAGTTTACTAACAATTTTATGAGCCAATTCCTGCTCATCAAAATGACCATTGTTGGTAAAGGTAAGCCCTGAAGAGGCACCCATACTTAAACTAACAATTAATGCTTCTAATCTCTCCTTTGTCTCATCTAATTCGATAGTCTTCTCTTGCAATGTCTTTGATAAGTCCTGAAATAATTGATAGTGATTTTGCGGAATAGTTATAGTTTGTGTCATTGAAGTAATTGGTGGATATGCCAATTCTTTAAGTTGTTTGGTACGTCCATGTTCCATAATTGTTAATTGTTCAGTTAAATTCTTTATCATTTGATTTTTAAGAATCAATTCAACTTTTAATGATTGACATTCTTGTTCAAACTTATCAATTCTCTTGCGAGGCTCTTTCGCGTAGTTTGGTATGTAACTTGGAGCATTGATATTCATTTGGCTATGAGCTTTTAATGTTGTAGAAGTTGTTCCCATTCCCAAATCATTTGAACCGCTATATTGACTACTAGAAGAGGCGGCATTATTGTTAATTGGGAAATCTTGACTTGCTCCAATTAGAAATTCTGGTCCGCTAACAATCAGGGAATTAAGTCCGTAACTTGAGGCTGAATTCCAAAAACCAACCAGATGATTGGTGGCTTGGGTTTCTTGAGAAAATGTGGTTGTAGCTGAAGATTGGCTCTTTGAATCGTAAAGATTAAAATCGTTCATCCTAAAATATATATTTAGTAATACTTAGTTCTAGATTAGATATATGTGTATGGGGCAGTATTTATAGTGGCTGTAAAAAATCCCACATTTTGGCTGTAAAATTATGTAATCTCAAATTATTATACCACTGATAAGAGCTATACAACGAGGGGAAGAACACCAAAGCACCAAACACCAACTGTGCACCGGAAACTGGGTACATAGGGTGATCCTAAGCTATGGAATAAGTTACTAAGGGTTGATATGGGCTTTTAATGGCTTGTATTTACGGGTATAATCACCTATCTAAGATTTGGTGATGGCTGTGATTTGACTGCAAAACAGTTCCAGCCATGGCTCAAAAGGCGGCGCTGGATCATAATGTACACCGCGTATCCAAACAATACTAAAGCCATGGGATTGATACGTCAAAATATGCCAATTTGAAGTGGTTGATAAGATACACGTTTCGGGGTTTGGATACTGGAGCCGGATAACCGCCTCCGTGGTGGTTGTATGGGCTATTTCACACTAATTAATTGTGAGTTCTACATTAGGTAAATTATCTAGTCATATATTCGTCTATTCATAAGGGAGTGAGACTAGTCACTGTGTGGTCCTAAAATTAATCTAAGATGACGTGGGTACCGTTCGTATTATGTAAATGACCACATAAGAGGGCTCATTTAGAATTGGCAATGTGGATGGAATGGGGAGATTGGTGAAACGGGGCATTGCAACATTATGGTGTGACAGGTCACATTAAGCAAGTCCAATTGGCCCATATATGGTTTGACTGGATTGGACAGGCTCAGAAGAGCTCGTTGCTTCCTATCATTTGTTTCAACATCTGGCCATTAGGAGTATTCAACACTTTTTGAGGAAGTGTCACTATCTTCTCGTCCAAACCCTTTCCTACCAAGAAATCAACCACCACGTTGGTGAAATGGTTACAGTTATTGTCAAACAAGTCGTATTTCGAGGCGTGGTACTTCATATCTTCATGGTTCCTTAAATCTTCCAAAAACTCCTCGAAGATCTCTTCGTTGATATAGGTCTCTCCCATATCGATCACTTCAATTGGTAGCCCGTACTTGGTGGTGGATGGCGGTGATACTTGAATTCCTTGACTGATATAGTGTTCTTTGTTGTAGATGACTACTGAGGTGTGGTAGATGGCGTCTATCTTGGTCCCGAGGATCATCGGTGAGTACATGGCAGCCATTCCGTGTGAAAGATCATATACATAGACCTTGACTGAGTATGAGGGTTCTTCTTCCATTTGTGCAACGATAAGTATTGAATGAGCTGGTTATAAAGTAATTAAATTGAACTAGTCTTGCTTTTGGGAATGCTAGTGGTTTGCTTATATAGTATTGTTTATTTCTATCTATAGATAGTCGTATATATTTATAAGTTGTCTCTCTGATAACGATGGCAAAAGTGATGATGCGACATATTTGAGACTGTGATTTCGGGATTTGTGACAATTTTGGCGGGTTCCCGCTGCGACTAAAACTGCGACTGCGGTTTGCGACAATTGACACACTAAAAAAATTTCTCGGTGAGTGATAATTTACTGTATCCTAGTTAAAGCAGCATTGGGTAGATAGAATGTTATAACGTCCACAGAGCCCAATTCGTATACCTACCACCCCCAAACCAGCTCCTTCCTAGCACTCTAGCACCTTAGCACAGGCACGTCCATCCTGCTATAGTCGCCATATCTAGAAACATCATAATTATCAAATAATTGATCTTTTTTTTTAATAACCATATCACTCAATATAATCTTGTTATATATACACATTTAACACAACGCCTGTTTCACATATGTCGGAGATCCTAGAACAGGCCAGGGCCTATAAGATCCAGTTGGACTCATTCTTGGAACGGAAGTACATTGACCAGGCGGTATTGTTGGGACTCAATTCCATGGTCCTGTCCAAGTTTCAAGGATGGATCATCAATGATTTCAAGAAATATTATACTTCAATAGAAACTCCTGTTCCAGCCAACCAACTCCAAGAATTCGATACCATTTCTTTACTTGAAAACCTTTGGCTTAACTTCCATTATCCTATAATCAAGTTCTTCCAACAGCAACATGCGGTCCATTTCCATGAAATCACTCAAAGCTTTAAAAATTCCATAAATGTCCAAAATGGTCAAAAACAAAAACCTCAAAAGTTCAAGGTCAAACCAGTTGAAATGAGAAAAATTAATGATAATTTCACAAAGTTAATTAAAGATGTTTTCCTGTTGTATCGTAATTTACTCAGTCATTTCGCAACAAAATATAATAATGAACTTCTTCCTCCATCAATTTTAAAACATTTCAACCTCGAAGTATCATCACAAGCCCAAGAAACCACGGATGCAAATGTCCAAGCCAATCTCCTTTACTTAATTCATAAATGTCTCTTGGGATTAGGTGATGTTACTCGTCATAGATCATTTGTTGAAGTCACCTACGTAAACCCAAGCATATCCAATAAGGAATTTTTCAAATATAGAGCAATGTCCAGCAAAGAAAAGATGGTATTATTGAAACCATATTTCGAAAAATCCATTCAATACTATCAATTTTGCATCCTCTTATTACCTGCTTTAAATGAACCTTATAATCATATAGGGGTGATCTATAATATTATTGATGATAAATTCAAAGCCATTCTTTATCTTTTAAGATCTCAATTCACCAGAATCCCTGATTTCCAATTGGGTTTATCCAATATGAATAAAATCATGTCCAAAGACGATTTCACAAATGCTTTATTACATATCTTTGATGGTCCAGAAAAGAAAGAAAAGTATAATTACACTGTGGCCGAACAAATGCACATGATTTTGATCTCTCTTATTGGATACTACTACATGCCTAAAACATACAAGAAAGGGCCAAATATCATTAAGAAAATCACATATTCACAAGTTGAAGGTCACCTTTTCAAAGTGTTAACTGAATCATTTAATGAGCTTTATAACACTGAAGATGAATCAGGAAATTTCTTTATTGTGCAACTTACAATTCTTGTGGCATTTAGCAAATTAATTGAATCAATTCCTGTATCTATGTCTGATTCAATTGCCAATAGTGATCCAAGTACCAAACTTAATAATTTCGTGTTCAGATATATTGAATATCTCAGCAAAAATCTTGTTAGAGTTGATTTAAACAAGAATCCAGCCAATGCATACATCATTATTAGATTTCTTTTGAATTGGTTGAATGAAAACAAGACAGTTTTAAGATCTTTCCAAGGTAGAAAGTATACTGTTCTTGCACTTATGGATATTCTTAATAAATTCGTGGAGCATGTTGGAGCCACCGAAAGTCCTATCAAGGATCTGTTCTATGAATTGTTGAAGTCTAAGTCTAGACCTGTCAGAGGATACTACTTCAAAGAAGATGTCTTATTTAGAGACTTCCTGATTATTAAATATCAATTCAAAGATTTTGATGATAATCATTTATTCCAAGCCAAGAATTTTAATTTATTATTAGGAGACTATTCGTCTTATATTGGTCCTAATAGTGTTCCAACATTTTTGGATAATTTTGTTGTCCAGAGCCTTTCTGATTCTCATCTGATCCAACAAGAAGTTCGTAACTACGAAAACAATTTGAGACTCGAAGCTATCATGGTATTGGGTAGAAAACTTTTGGATAAGCACTTCAACCAAGCTGAAAACAGATTTATAATAGCTGAAAGTGAAGTCCAAGAAAGCTCGATCGATATCAAAGAAACCCAAAAGAATCCAAAGGAGAAATCAAAGGGCAAGTCCAAGAAGAATAAGAAGAAGAACAAGGACAAGAAAGAAGATGATAAGGATAATGACAAGGATAATAATACCAATGACAAGGAAGCGTCAGCTAAGGCCGATCCAGTCACTAATGTTGAAATAGAAAATACTATCTATGAAAGTGGAGGTAGTAGTAATGAGCCAGTGAAGATGCTTAATTCTATTGAAGAGATTGAATCTTCTATCTTAAGTCATACCAGTCAATTAAAGGACAGAATGAAGAACGATGACTCCATTGTGGAGTCAGGCAGTGAAACTGGTGGTCTTCCATCCCAAAAAGATGAATTCAAAAATGTGGTTGATTTATTAGCATCTAATAATTCTAGTATTTCTCAAACATCCACCAAAATTGGTTCTACTAATTGGGGAACTCCAGATCCAAGCTCTGTACCACAATTCAAGGTTCCATTGATTCCACCACCAGTGGATTTCACTCAAGCTCCTCTTCAGACACCATTCCAAGCACCTATTCAAGCGCCTCATCAAGCTACCCAATATGCGTCACATTCTTTTGCACCAATGTATGGTTCACAATACGTAGCATTCCAACCTTTTGGTACACAAGCACCAAATAACCTCGATGCAGGCAGCACACCATTCAACTACCATTCACAGCCAGTATATAATGGGTTAACTCAAGACCCATCACAGATTAATAATTTGCAATATCATTCGCAGCCAACTCACACACAAAATATGGGTAACTTCCAGAATCCTTCATTCTACCAACAGAATTACCCTACACCACCAGGGATGAACTTCTCTCTGCAGTATCCCCAATACCAACAGCCTCCAAACAATTACCCACCGCAATTCCAAGGCCAGAGCCAAAACCAGGGCCAATACCCGCAATATGGGTCACAATGAGCCAGGTTAAATTTTAAGCTGATCGTAATAATTTATTTTAAACGGTCACTGGTGGTTTAATTGGAATATTAATCACCTTAATCACCTTAATAATATTGGGGAAATGGAAAGAGTTCGTGGGTGGTTAAAAAATAGGGCATTAAATCTAATAATTCCCAATTAGGGATCTCTGTACTACTAAGTAATAAATTAATGCTCGTAATAATAACCAATACACTGTAAGTTCCTCTTTGGTCCTGTCTCTATCTAGCCTATAATAAGTAAGGTTCCCCTCATAACGGTTCCTGTACGTAGAGCAGAGGACCCTATTTCAACTACTGAAAACCTGTAAAAAGTGCCACTTTGGCCAGACTAAAACCTTTTCAGACCCACCTAAATATCTCTTACTATTTCAACACCCGAGCTACCACGCCTTTTCTCCAAATCCACGTCCATCACAACCATCTTGATCCCTTACCAAGCTTTGACACTGCCGCGATCACGTGACCTGGCATCGGTCTGGATCGATCTTTTCAACGTGTCTGGCAGTGGTGGTGTGATAATTATCATACGTTGTTAAGGCACTAGTGGTACAATTGTGGACTCCTTAGTCGAAGCGTCACTCTCTGAACATAATTCACCACCTTCGTTTGTTTCCTAAAATGGACGGCTCCATAAAACACAGGGTTAATAATGAAACCTTTACATTTTCCACTCCTCCAGCAGATGCTCCTATCGAGGTATTGAACGAGTTCTACTGGACCAAAGATACCGAGCCTCATGTCAATAGAAGAAAGCTTATCATGGCTAAGTATCCCGAAGTGGCCAAGCTTACTGGGTACGAAACCCTGTCCAAATGGTACGCCATGGGGGTAGTATTCTTGCAATTTGCTACTGCCTATTACCTTCGTAATACCCCGATCTTTAGTGCCAAATTTGTCATTTTGGCTTATATTATTGGGGCTACTGCCAACCAAGCACTCTTTTTGGCTATCCATGAACTTTCCCACAATCTTTTCTTTAAGAAACCTTTCCACAATAAGATATTTGCCATCTTTGTCAACTTACCAATTGGTATTCCATACTCGGCCTCATTCCAACCATATCACCAATTACATCATAAATTCTTGGGTGACCAATACTTAGATACCGATTTACCTACCAAGTTTGAAGGAATTGTGCTTAGTAACCTTTTTGGTAAGGTTTTCTTTGCTTGTTGTCAAATCTTCTTCTATGCTTTAAGACCTATGTTCATTACCCAAATTAAATTTACTTATATTCACCTTCTTAACATTGTGGTTCAAGTATCTACCGATATTATCATGGTCAAGAACTGGGGCTGGCATGCACTTGCTTATTTCATTATGAGTTCTTTCTTAGCTGGTTCTTTACATCCATGTGCTGGACATTTTATTGCAGAACACTATGTTTTGAACGATAACAATAAGCCAAAATCCATTAAAGTTGATGGTGTCAATATTGGCGATTTACCTGAAGAAACCTACTCTTACTATGGTTCTTTGAACAAGCTTACTTGGAATGTTGGTTACCACAATGAACATCATGATTTCCCATACATTGCATGGACCAAATTACCAGAATTAAGAAGAATTGCTGCTGAATTCTATGATCCTTTACCACAAGTGGAATCTTGGTGTGGAGTCATTTGGTGGTTCTGTTTCAACGATATAAATACTTTATTTAATAGGGTCAAAAGAGAGGGTAAGCAAAAACATGGACACAAGGTTAATGATTTAGATAAAAATTAAATAGACATGATTATGCTATGACGACCACCATTGGTCAATTGGTAACATTATGAATGAAAAATCGATAAAGAATTAAAAAGTGTAGTTAAATTTAAACACCTTGTCATGCTTGTTGAATGATTGTATTAGGGAATTATTCAGCAGTAATCTCATCTCTTTTCTACTTTATGGTTCAATTATGTAATTGATTAACTACTTATTAACTATTTATTCGTAACTGTCAAAACACTATTGGCATTTCTATATGTTTCTAACCATTCTGGTGATTTGGTCTAAACCGTCCTTGTCGTAGCTGTCCAACTTTTCTTGAACGGTCTTGACAAGATCTTCAACCTTGATCAATTCACCTTCATCACTTTCGTTACCTTGACCCAATAACTTGATTCTGACTTCACCCTTTGGGAATTCTTCCTTACCTAAGATAACAGCCAATTTGGCACCAGACTTTTCAGCAGCATCGAATTGCTTACGGATGTTGGCCTTGGTCTTGTACAAGTATTCGGTGTTGATACCAGCCTTCCATAATTGGTTGGTGATGGTCATTCTTTCCTTTAAGAAACCGTTCCAGCCTTCACCACCTCCGAAAGCCATTATATACACTTGGGTTTGGGTGGAACTGATTTCATCAATTTGCTTACCAATTCTGGCCTTGATAATAGAGAAGATTCTTTCAATACCGAAAGAAACACCAACACATGGAATGGACTTACCGTTGGAGAACATACCGACCAAGTTGTCGTAACGACCACCAGCAGCAATAGAACCGACACCAACGTATTCGGAAGCATCATCATCCTTCTTGGCATCCTTAGCAGCCTTTTCCTTTAATTCCTTAGCGTTGGTTGGTGGAGCAGAAGCAGCAGTGACAGCTTCATAAATTAAACCAGTGTAGTAATCTAAACCTCTGGCTAAAGACAAGTCCAAACTGATAAACTTGTTAAGTTCAAAGGCATCGGTGTAGTCAGCTAAGATTTCCATTTCTTCAATACCCTTTTGAGCAGATTCGTTGGCGCTCAAAAGTTCGTTAGCCTTTAATTGTTCAACAACTTCTCTGATGGTACCGTTTAACTTAACAAATTCACCAATTCTGTCGGCAACTTCTTCTGGTTGACCCTTGTCAACAACCATTTCCTTCTTGACAACTTCCCATGGAGACTTGTCTAATTTATCAACAGCAGACGAGATCTTTCTGACATCTTCTTCCTTAACACCACAAGCTTGGAAAATACCGTCCAAAATCTTTCTGTGGTTAATCTTGACCTTGAAGTCATTAATACCTAAACTGGTTAAACCATCACATAAAAGACTCAAGATTTCGGAATCTGGAACCATGGTATCGTAGTTACCGGCAATATCGAAATCACATTGGTAAAATTCTCTCATTCTACCTTTGGTCATAGCTGGTTGATCTCTTCTGTAGACCTTGGCAATGTGGTATCTCTTAATAGAACTGATGTTGTTGGTAGCCACGAATCTGGAAAATGGAACGGTTAAATCATATCTTAAAGAAGTTAATTCACCACCTTGATCTTCTAAGTTATAGATCAATTTAGAATCTTCACCATATTTACCAGTCAAGATTTCTCTCAATTCAAAAACTGGAGTATCGATGGTAACACCACCGTGTTTCTTGAAAAGACTAGTTAAAGAACTGAAGATACCTTCTCTGATAAGCATATCTTTGTCGAACCAGTCCTTGGTACCTTTAGGAGTTTTCAATAAGTATTGTTCACCCTTTTTTGATTTTTTGGCCTTGGAGCCTTCCTTTGGAGCCTTTGGGGCATTGGTGGCAGGTGCCTTTGGAGCAGTGGCTTCGGTTGACATTGTTCGTATGGTTCTAAATGCTAGCCTCTTGAACATATGGTATAAATTTTTTTTTTCATTAGATTGTTTAGCAGTGCGAGTGCATCCACCGACACAGGCTGATCGAGGTCGCGATAGTGAGAGATGGTGAGGTAGTGGAGAGAGAGATACAATGTAGTATTTTTCAGTATATATAAAATACGAAGGTAGATTGACTGGTTTTTGGTGTATTAGTTGGGTTTGGGGTATTTTTTACTTGGTAATTGGGGTGATAGATGTCCCTATGGGCTGAGTTCTTGGGCCTGTTGCTTGAACTATTCGGTATTGGTGGTGGTGGAAGTTAGTGAGTCATCGTGCGACTTCTCCGTACCAGCTTGGGGGGGTACACCCAGTAAAAGAGTCCCATATTGGAACATATGGTTGTAATATACTTATATTATTTACCAATTACTGTTTAATAGTGTTCTTGTTTGTTTTGCTCTATTTGCTATGGTTTTTCTGCTACTTTTATTGGATATTTCACCGTACCCATCGGCTCGCTAGAGTTCTTATTTCGCAGTAATTACTCTCGCTACAAGTCTACACTGTAATTTCAATATTCACTAATATCAATTCAATATTCACTTCTATAATACAACAATAATAAATTATATCCCTCTAACACGGGAATTGAAATAAAATAAATAGAATAAAACAAACTGTTCCAAATATGAAACTGTGATTTAATTTTATCGAAAGTAATGGTATATCCACCAGTTACTATTGCTAATTTTATACCCTTTTTGTGCCCTTTTTGATTGGCTTTGGCTTTACTAGGTTCCAGCTGTAACAACTTATTGCTAGCCTTTTAGATACTGTTTTGTTATTTTTCTTCTTAATTTCGAGTGGAATTCTTAACTAATCACCATCTCTTTAGGTTTTCATTACTCATATCTATATATCAACCATATCTATATTTACCAATTGTGTGTGTATGTTCTTATTTTTTTAAAAAGAACTACTACTATTTTATTTATTCAATCTTCATTGATAGCACTTGGCTTGGAGAACTTCAATCTCATCACACCATCACTAAGAATTCTCTTACCCCAATTACCAGCAGCTGGATCACCAGTTTCATCTCTGCACTGCTTTAAAAATGGTAATAATGAAGTACCACCGGTTCCCTTTTCTTCAACACCCTTTCTCTTTTGCTTGGCTAAACCAGATCTTAAAGTAGATGAAGAACCAGCAGATTGGGATTTTTTGGCTTGAAGGACAACATATCTAGTAACAATTTGGATATGCTTATCTCTGAACAGCTTCAACATAGCTAAACAAGCATCATAAGCGAGAATAAGATCTGGGTTATTAGATGCAAGAACAAATTCTCTGATATTAGTATTAGATTCAACTTCCTTTAAGAAATCGGTATGTTTACCAGGCATGTAGTGACGCATTTCATTCATGAATCCATTTTCTGGCTTATCTTCTTTATTTTGAGAGTGAGGTAATGGTCTTTCACCAGTAGAGTAATGCTTAACACTCAATAAAACATCCAAGAATTGGATAAGAGAACTTTGGGCATTGGAACCACCTGCGTAACTTCTTGGTTTTGGATCATTTCCATAGACAACACCATTTTTGTCTAAACCAATGTCACCCATATTCTTCCAACCTGCCAAGTATGGCCTTATTCTGAAGTAAAACACATGAGGATCACACATTTCTTCCATTCTCATCAAGACTGAACCCAAGTAATCAATGGACTCAGCAAGGTTTTGTAAAACACCCACTAATTTCTTTTCATTGCCTTCTTCGGCGTATTTCATGGCCTCTAAACCGGCACGGATGGAATAAGAACCCTTTTGTTCGAAATAAACACTGACAAGGTAAAACCAACTTTCATCAATGGAACCAGTGAAAGTATTAATGGTGGTTAAGTTATCTAAATCCCAGATATCTTCACCTTCTTCAGTAGGAATGATTTGCTTGAAATTCCAAAGACATACCGCAGCATAGGTAGCAATAGGAGGTAATCTTAAGTATTCAGCAACTGTAATCCATGGCTTGGCTATTTGTTCAGGTAATTTATTGGTAGGTTCATTAGTACCCCATATGTAAGCATGACCGAGGAATCCTAGCACTTGGTAAGCTCTTCTATATTGTTCGATGGATTCTAATTGGTCGGTGGATAAGATTGGTAACTTGTCAATGGCAGATCTTATTCTTCTGGTCAAAATCAAAGATGGAAGGTTTTCAACTACTCTTTCCCATGGCGCATAATAAGCTTGTGGAAGGCAGGTAAGCGGTAACTTGTCCGGCAAGAAACCTGAAGTTGGGAAGACGTCAAAGTCTTCCATACGTGGAACAGGCATGTTATGATATGTTGTAGAAGTGAAAGACTTTTAAAGTTTAATGGAAACTAAAAAAATGAAAATGAGAATGAATATGAAAAATTTAGTTAAGTAATGAAGTTGAGCGTTGGGTCAAAAGTGAGATATGTCTTGCTATTTAACGAGTTTTAACGGCTCAGCTGATAAATTTTTCGCAAGGTTCCGAAAATGGTCCGAGAGAGAGGTGACAAAGCAAAAGGTCACAAGTCACAAACTAATTAAGTTAGGGATTTTTTAAAAGAGAGAATGTGCCAAAAGAAATGTGCGAATAGGGGGAAAATGGCCCTAGAAAAAAGCCTAAACAGGTCGAAAGAAGTGACCCGGGGCTAGGACGAGAGGATGGAGTTTACAAGAGGTATGATAAGTAGAAAGATCAGGGAACGACGGTTATAGCGGGGACTGGGGTATGGAAAGGTGGGGGTAATAGCTAATATCAACTAGGTTGATCTCGGGGATAGGACTTTGGGTTCCCGGCTTTTGGTGCCAAGACCCTCCCTCGATAAGCTCAACATTATAGTGAGCCCTTCAGGCACGCACGGTGAAAAGTTGCTAAAAAGATCGAGTTTAGGAAGTGGTGAATTAGTAATTGTGTAGGGGTATTTTGAAGGGGGTGGTGATTGTGGTGTTTTATTGTAGAAGGGTAGAAGAGGTAGAAGAGAAATGTGGTATTATAGCTATGTTCATGAGTTTGGCTACTCTAGTGTTGAAATGTAGGGTCCAGTTCTAGTACTTTGTACCACTGAGGTGGAAATTAGGTAAAATGGCCAAAACCTTTATTTTATCGAAACAAAGTCAATAGAGTCAATAGAGTCGATAGAGTCGATAGAGTCACTGTAGTACTTGAAAGGATTGTCTTATCGGTATACTACATCTACTGGCTCTATAATTCCTTTTAATCATTATTTTTGCAGTTATCTCACTGCGATCGATGACCTCATAATTCTTTAAATTAATCTGACTCCGTTGTACAAATGCTACTTTTGTAAAAATTTGGCAATTTTCGAAAATAATACGAATCTATACATTTTGATACTTTTGCTCATCTTCTCTATTTCTTGCCCTAACTTGCTTATCTTTAAGTGTAAACTCATCATATACTCACTCTTACGGGTTGTAGTTGTTGTTTGTTGTGTGATGGGTGCGAAATAAGCCCAGCAACTATACCAGGTACTCTCATGTGAACGGTGCCATGTGACCGTAGTGGTCTTACTACTTAAGCTCAGGGACAGACAACAGGCAACAAACCATAAGTGAAACGTGTTCCATAAAGCACCTCATCACCGTTTCTTGATGTTTGTTATCTTCGCTTGCATTGTTCCATACTGTGCTCATTTACGAGCTTCCTGTATCGGTGTCGCATCACTCCCCTCCCTATAAATATACCCAAATGTACTATCTTAGCGACACCCTTACCACCATACATAGACCACTACATGGTAAGATACATGTACAACAACCAGAACAACTGGTCATAATTGTACCCTCTATAGCCTCTAGCCTCTATAGGAAGCTCATTACGGCACCCAGTTTTCCCGAAACAAGGGCACGTTTACGTAAGCTGTAAGCCATTATCTGTTGTTTCTACTCACTTATTCCCTCAGCGGCTCTGGCGCAGCACCACCCCCCGTATATGACCCGGCAGGTGCACGACCAGTGACCTTTTACGAATATCGAATCCCATTTCACCCACAACTAAACTCTACAACTATCGCCAATTGAACCCAATACAACCCACCATGTCGTTCAAAGGTCTCAAAAAGTCCATTGTTAGGGCTCCCCAGAACTTCAGACAGAAGATCAATATGGGAGAAATCACCACTGATGCTGTTTATGCTGATGCCGAAAGAAGATTTAAGGAATTGGAAACAGAAACCAAGAAATTGAGTGATGAATCAAAGAGATACTTTACTGCTGTCAATGGTATGTTGGACTATCAAATTGACTTCTCCAAAGCCATTGAAGAAATCTATAAGCCAATTAGTGGTAGATTATCTGACCCTAATTCTACTGTACCTGAAGATAACCCTGATGGTATTCAAGCTTCTGAACAATATCGTGAAGTTGTCAAGGAATTGAAAGAAACATTGCAACCAGATTTGGAATTGATCGAAAAGCGTATTGTTGAACCTGCTCAACAATTACTTAAGGTCATTCAAGCCATTCGTAAAATGGCTACCAAGAGAGACCATAAACAAGTTGATTTGGATCGTCATAAGAGAAATCATAAGAAGTATGAAGATAAGAAGGAAAGAACCGCCAAGGATGAAGAAAGAATGTATTCTGCCGAAGCCGATGTTTCTGTTGCTCAACAAGAATATGATTACTATAATGATATGTTGAAGAATGAACTTCCTATTTTGTTCCAAATGCAATCCGATTTCATTAGACCATTGTTTGTTAGTTTCTACTATATGCAATTGAACATCTTCTATACTTTATACAACAGAATGGAAGAATTAAAGATTCCTTACTTTGACTTGAACAGTGACATCGTGGAAGCTTATAACTATAAGAAGGGTGATATTGAAGAACGTACTGATGCTATTACCATCACTCACTTTAAGGTTGGTCATGCCAAGAGTAAATTAGAAGCTACCAAGAGACGTCATGCTATGATGAATGGTGCTCCAGGTGCTCCAGGCTCTCCAGCAACTGCTGGTGGTGAACAATTGCCTGCTTACCAAACCGGCCAATATGGTCAACAACAAGCACAATATGGTGATTATAAGAATCCACAAGGTCCAGGTTACCAAGCTCCTGCTTATGGTGGTTATGGACAACAGCAGCAAGCAAGTCCTCAATACGGTGCTCAAAGTCCCCAATATGGTGCTGCTCAACAATCTCCACCATATGGCCAACAATCTCCAGCACCTACTGGCTATGGTGCTCCAGCTCCAGCTGCTGGTGGTGCTCCAGCTTATGGCTCTCCAGCTCAAACTGGATACGGTTCTCCAGCTCCTCCAACTCCAGCTCCAAGTGCTGGTGGTCAAACTGTTACTGCATTGTATGATTATACTGCTCAAGCTCAAGGTGATTTAACTTTCCCTGCCGGAGCTGTTATTGAAATTGTGGAAAAAACCAACGATGCTAATGGATGGTGGACCGGTAGATACAACGGTCAAGTTGGTGTTTTCCCAGGTAATTATGTCCAATAAGCCAATTGGGCTAAATTTAACAAATTCGGTAAACTGGGGAAATACAATAAGAATTCCAGCGAATTATGAACCAGATTTTCTATTCGGTGGTTGTAACAAATTTCGGTTGATATCATTTCAACTATTTATTGTACTAATTAACTACATTAATATTCAGGATAATATTGGAGTATTAGTTTGGTTTTACCAGCGAACAAAGCTGTTGGTCATTGTGACCTTTAGAATATGTTGTTAACTATAATGAACGAATCAAAATAAATGCATGAAAATCAAATAAAATAATAATTGTAGAGAATGTGATGTTATCAATCAATAATTGTCTAAGAAATCTTACATATTGATATATAACTTACAAAATTTGTACTTGGTCATTTATTGAAGATCTAAATTTTTGTCGATTTGTTTGATACTTAGGTTACCTCCTAAGCCTTTAGTCAGTGATAAATTTAAACCTCTTTGGTGTAAACAATTTCACCATGAATATAAGTGGCTATGGCAGAATCATCCATGGTCCATTCACGCCAGGCTTCAACAACATCTTCTCTGAGTTTGGTGTTATAGACTTCATCATCAGTAAGAGGCTCATTAGCATTTAATATTCTTTCAATGAACATTTCAGCCCAAGCTTCTTTATCATGTCTACTTGCAATTGTCCAAACGGAGTTGGTACTTTTTAAGTTAAACTCAAAATATCCTGCTTTGAGTGCCTTTTCTCTTAAACGTCTACCAGCAATTGGATCAGTAGAACGTCCATTACTCTGTCTAGCATTCCAATAGTCAACAAATGTTTGTTCATATTTGAGTGGATAAACGATACCACCTCTAATATCTGCATCTTTAACACAGACAAATCCGTTTGGTTTACAAACTCTTCTAAGTTCTTTCAATCCTGCAACTGGATCTTCTAAATGGATAACAACTTGATGGGCATGTACTAAATCAAAACTGTTATCTTCGAATGGTAATTTGTAAATTGATCCACTTTGAAATTTAACATTGGATGGATTGCCAGCTTCTGCTTTGCCTTCATTGGCTACATCGATCAATTCTTGAGTTGGTTCAACTCCAATGACTTCTCCTTCTGTAACATAGTTCCCAATATCAAGAGTGATTGAACCTGGTCCTGATCCTACATCTAAGACCCTGATGTTTGGCTTGAGAAGGGGAATAATGTAATCTACAGAATTTTTGACATTTCTCCAAGCGTGACTGTTGTAGATGGATTTTTGAACTCCGTGTTTATAATATGCTTGTTCGTTAACCATTTGGATAATGATATTTGGGTCAATTGATTGTAATTGATGTGATATAGGATTATGGGGGAAAAATGGGGAAAATGGGGGTATTTGATCCAATTGGTTCACCGTGCGGCCCTAAAATACAAATTCTCACCAGAGTCACGAGCAAGGTACTAGATTGGGCCGAATATGGCACACTTCAACCCGTTTGTTCCGAAGTGGGGCCACTTATTCCCTTTGGTTATATAGGGGCCATGATAGTATAGTATCACGTGATAAGTCCTTTCTGAAACCAAACCTATATCCTGCTGTAACATCAAAGGTTATAATGAAAGAAGTTGCAATGATAAAATGGATATATGGATATATGGGCTACGGCCTTTGAAACGTGCTTCTAGAAGTGGCATGGAATGGCTGATATTATATTTTTGGAGAGATATTTTTTTTTGCCTAAACCTGTCTTGTATTATAGTGCATATACGTAGATGTTCTATTTTGCAATAGGTTATGTAAAAATCAGGTTAATTTATGGCAAAATGTAACTACAATAAGTCCTACATAGACAGACAATAAAATGATCTGTTAATGAGACGATCTACGCCGTGCTATAAATTAGCCGTTAAATTACCCCACATCAGAGAGAAATGGTGAAGCACTAGATAATTGATATTTGAGGTAAGTTATGAAAGCTCACAGCTAAAAAGTTGATCTAAGTAACATAAAAAATTTACCCTTTGATAGAAGCTTTCTTGATCCTTGATCCTTGATCGTTTAGTGATGACAAATCACCTCTGTGGGGAACCAAAGATTTGACGGACGGGATTTATATGTCAGCAATAAGGCTAATCTTTTCAGACGGCTAATCAATTCTAGTGTCGCAAATCTTTTGTTTCAAAGTCGCATATTCTTAGATTATGTCAGTTCCCGCAACACAAAATCTTGAACTGCGTTTACGATTTACTATATTCCTATTTTTAGGTCCGAATCCCTTAATAAGAAGTTGAAATCACTTGATTTATAGCCGTGTGTAGCTAAAGGAATCGGCACACTTTGTATCTTTTCCGAAATATACCTTCAAGTATTACTAAACAACAAAGAGGGTGGTGATATGCCATTTCGCAGTCAAAATGCAACCACCGACTTTGTGTTAATCGGGCATCAAGAAAACCTATCAACACATTAATATCATTTAGGCTGCCATAAGGAACTACTATGATAACGATAAGTTTCAAAACTTTTTTAAATAGTTAAATACCAATATAGTCTCTTATCTTGTAGTCAGGTGATATACAATATCCTAGGGTTAGGCTGTGTTGGTGATCTAGATTTTGCAACTACATTTAGTCATTTTTTTTACAATTTTTTTCTCTATGAATACTTCTATTTTATCTGTAATAATGATGAGGAAGATCAGCTTGAGTCCATTGATGATCTTTTACCTCCGAAGGTTCAGGAGACGAAAATCATGGTCAAAAGAAAAATAATCTGACTAATTATCCTGTGAATTAACCATGATATATTCGGCAAATCAAAGTATTTATGAATATAAATAACACATTCTTTTCGCTTATTATCAATACTTCAGAATTAATTACTTGAACTTGATTTTTAAAGTCAACATCAATTATGCATCATCGGTTTATCAGAGATAGTTTCTTTGGAAGGATGGTTTACCATCTTTCAGGAAAGAAATATTTTATTCATCGTGAAGAATATTCAGATTTTGTTGTCCCTGACGAGTATCAAGTGGGCTATATTGCTCCAAAAGAAGATTCAAAAGAAGCAAACTTGATTACTCAAACTGATGTCCCTGCTGAAAATGATCCTTCTTTATCATCAGACTCCAGTAATACTGTGGTTAAAGATGATTATATTTATGTGACCTGGGATGGTCCCGATGATCCAGAAAATCCTCAGAATTGGCCCTTATTTCAAAAAGTGTTTTTCATCTTTGAAATTATGTTTTTGACTCTTTCGGTCTATATGGGTGCTGCAATCTATACTCCAGGTATCGATGAAATTATGGATGAATTCAATGTTAATTCTACCAAAGCTTCTTTACCTTTGACTATGTTTGTTATTGGCTATGGTCTTGGTCCTATGGTATTTTCTCCAATGTCAGAACATGCAGCTTTTGGGAGAACTGCCATTTATATTTGTACCTTATTCATATTTGTTATTTTACAGATTCCAACTGCTTTAGCTAAAAATATAGCTTCCTTGAGTGTATTAAGATTCCTTGGTGGTGTTTTTGCTTCTCCTGCTTTAGCAACTGGTGGTGCTTCTATTATGGATATATTATCAATCCCATATTGCCCTATTGGTATTGCTAGTTGGGCTATGGCTGCTATTTGTGGTCCAACATTGGGTCCGTTACTTGGTGCAGCATTGACCGTTGCAGGAGGCTGGAGATGGACCTTTTGGTTTTTAGCAATCCTAAGTGGATGCACATTGATAGTACTTACCTTTTTATTACCAGAAACATTTCTGAAAACTTTGCTTTTAAGAAAAGCTGAAAGATTAAGAGCTAAGACCGGAAATGAAAAAATTACAACTGAAGATGAAGTTGCTTATGCAAAATTAACTGCTAGAGAAATAGCTATTGAAATTTTATGGAGACCAATCGAAGTTGCTTTACTTGAACCTGTTGTCTTTTTAGTGGATATTTACATTTGTTTGATGTATGCTATGATGTATCTTTGGTTCGAAGCTTTCCCTATTGTTTTTACTGAAGTCTATAATTTTACTTTAGTTGAAATGGGTGTGAGTTACGTGTCTCTTATGATTGGTATTGCAATTGGCTGTTTTGGATATTTGTTCTGGGTCAGAAGAGCCTTCACAAATAAATTATTATCAGGTCAAATGGTTACTCCAGAAGTTTTCATCCCTACTTCAATAATTGGTGGTATTTTAATGCCAATCGGTCTTTTTGTTTTTGGTTGGGGTGCTACTCCAAGTGTACATTGGATTGTTCCTGCAATTGGATCAGCTATTTTTGCAGGTGGTAGTTTCGTTATTTTCCAAACTCTTTTCAATTATTTGGGTATGTCTTTCTACAGGTACTTAGCTTCAGTCTTTGCAGGCAATGACTTGATGAGATCTCTTGTTGGTGGTGTTTTCCCATTATTTGGACGTGGTTTATTTAACAACTTAAAAACCGATAAATTTAGGGTTGGTTGGGGAACATCTGTTATCGGATTCATTGCAACTGCAATGATTTTGATTCCTATTTACTTCTATAAGAATGGTCCAAAATTAAGAGCTAGATCAAAGTATGCCAATTAATAATCATCTATGGCACTTTCAATAGGATTCCTAGTTTAAGCTTCAATAAATACCAAATAATAATTAATAAACCTCCTCAATATTTTGCAGCAATTAATTTTTTAATGTGAAAAAGTGATTTTTTCTTTTTTTTTTTTTTGAGAATCAAAGAATCAAGTTGATTTGGAGGTATTAAATACAAATTTATGTTTAACTAAATGTCGTTACCCGGTATTTTGGATATACATTCATCAATAAATAACATCACACGTGATAAACACCTCAACTTAAGACTTCAACAGCGCCTGCGTAGCGTAATGGTTAACGCGTTTGACTTCTAATCAAAAGATTGCGGGTT